>VXBO01007830.1:1103998-1179284 GCA_013400135.1 Rhinoptilus africanus | reverse complement strand
GGGCCAGAGTTCAGATCTGGGCAAGGACAAGACTTTTTTTTTTTTTTTTAAGCAATCCAACCACCACTGCTACTTTATTTTCTTTGCTCCTGAGCTCATACGGACACAATATGTTGAGATGCCTGAGCAAGGAGTTCTTGTAGCAGCTGACCTTGCTCAGCTCACATCTGCTTTCTCTTTTCCTCTTTTAATCACGCAGCACCACGAGTGCACCCTGTACTCGGGGCACCTTTGCCCCTGCTGTAGTGAATCATGGCATGGGTTGGTGGCTGCTGGCTGGGAGGTCCACCTCTGTCGGTGACAGCCTGGTGGCCACAGCTCCGCGTTCCTATTGACACAGCAGCTGGGCTAGTTGTAAATCTGGGAGGTTTTGCTCCGAGAATGATCAACTGGCCCGCAGTCTGAAGAGTGATGGAGGGACCTTGATCTCACCATGGCTGGTCACCACTGCCTGCATCGCTGGGAGGTTGCTCAGGCTTGAGTCACTGCAGGTTTTATGGTTCAGTACCACAAAGCAATTAACAGCAAGTGAGTGAGCGTTCCCAACCTTTGCTAAAAATCGTGGCTGTTTATCAATGTGTCAGGCTGTTGGCAGATTCAAGAAATCTAAATTTAACAGGTGACTGGTTCCTCCATGCCTGGCTGCAGCCAATGGATCTTCAGGATATGGTGTCCCAACTGGGCAGCCGGAGCAAGCTGGGGAGGAGAAGTGAACGAATGGGGCCAGCTTCAGAGTTCAGTGCAGGGAAGGCTTTTTTACACCACAGCTGCTTAATGACTTTTTCGATTGATTTCAGCAGTGCCGCTTTTCGATTACTGATTCCATCCCAGCCATTGGGCAGAAAAATGGGCTTAGGAACATAATAGGAAGGAAAGAGGGGGAAAAAAACCAAACAAAAAAAAGTACTCAAAACCTCAACACCTACCATAACGCAGCGACATTTGTCCAGATGTTTTATGCTGAATTGGAAAAAAAGAGAGAGAGAAATGGCAATTTCTCCCATCGCTCAGCCCAGGTGGTGTAGGCGAGTGCGCATGTACTTCCTTGCTTTCAAGCCCCAGTTCATCCATGCTCGTTGACCTGCTCCTTGGTTTGGAACCAGCTGCAGAAAGCAGCTGTCATCCTCTGTTACTCTGCCAGCCCTACTCTTAAGGCAGCCATCAAAGTCTGGCACTGACTGAAGGCAATTCAATTAGCTGTGACGGTCAAACAGAAACCGAGGGTCAATTGAAATCTCTTCTTTGTTTTTTTCCTCCTTCCTTCTTCCCCTCCCCTTGCTCTCTCTATTTTCATCTTGAATCCTGGAGACACAGAAATCCCCCCCGCCCCGATCATGGGAAGTTTTTGCTGGGTCAGGATGGGAGAAGGATGGTGTCTACACAGGAGGAGCTGACTACAGCGAGGAAAAAAGGATAAAAGCAGGGAATACACACCAGGGAGAGGGGTGTATCTTTCCTCAATCCTGCTCCGCTCTTGTGCTGCCTCCTTAAGATGCAGCGAGCTTGGGAAGTGGTGTCTTGTTGGACGGCTTGTGATGTGCTTTGGCTAAATCAGATAGTAATAATGAAATCTCCCTTAGCTTTACCGCTGCCATCTGCTCTGTGCCAACCACTGGCCATTTCAGGCTTTTATCAGACCTGTGGTCTTATTCCCAGCACGCACAGAGGAAGGAAGGAAGGTGAGAAGAGGAGGAGGAGGGGGGGAGGAAGATGGGAAGGTAGAGAGCGAGAGCCAGACTGTGGCACCAAGCACAGCTGCTTTCACAGCCCCCTCTTTGCACCAGCCTCCGCAGCGCCTTGCTAGCGTGCAAATAGTTGTAAAAATAAAGGTCAAACAGATAATCTTGATAAATATTTAATAGTTACTGTTTTTACGTCTCCCTTATTGTTACAGATTGAATGTCTAACACTTGTGACATCTGGCGCACAGCGAGCTGGAAGGGAGCACGTACAGCCTCTCCTGGTGCGGGGGGAGCAGGCAGCAGGGCACGGAGGGGACAGTCTCCGTGGAGCCCGCTGCCACCAGGCCACCAGCTTGGCCACCTCCATCAGCCAGGTTGGTGTTTGCTCAGGAGTAAGTGCCTCCACCGGCAGCACAGACCGATCTTTTTTGATTCAGTGAGGCCTCACATGGGGTTCAGTAAATCACAGTATCGGGACTCCAGGTGCCCTCATCCCTCTCTGAGTTAATTCTCATTAAGAACCATCTGCATGCAGGTAAATTGGATGTGCCGTGGCCATGATTAGTGGCTGTGGGGTCACTGCGAGCCTTCATTCTCTAGAGGTGCAGGTAGTATTTGGCTCAGTGAGTTTATTACAGGACAGGAGACAGATTTCTGCCCCAGTGGGTTCTTGCTGGACTATTTCCAGGCTGAAGCAAGTCATAGGGAGATTAAATGAGACTTGTGGTGATAACATTGTTGACCTCCAGTCCTATCAAGCAGCCAAATAGTTATGGCAGAGAAAATGCAAGCTGTGCTTTTAAGGGATTGCTTGGCGATTAAGTGAACTGTATGTTTCCTTGTAGTAGCTGGTAAGAAATCATCCATCTTTGCACAGCAGATGAATACTTAATATATTGTGGTAGTTTTTCAGTTATCCATACATTAACTCATTGTGATCAACAGAAAATTCAGGGTCCCCTGAGGAAGAGGGACACGTTTTAGACACTTTCAACCCTGTAAGACTGTGCAGCACAAGGTCTCGATATCATTTTCACTTTGTGGAGATCCTGTATGAAGCATTTCATTGGGCTTTGGAAATCGTCAGCAGTAATGGATCTCCATATGGGAGAACTAATGACCCTAGATAACAAATGAATCAATGTGACAAAAGGAAGAGAATCCAGCTCCACACTCACGGCTTTGCAGGACCCGAGTATTGGTACAGCGGATGAGAAATGCCAGGGTAGTGGCCTGGCCGTACATCACAACAACTTCTGCACAGGAGCGACCAGTCCTGCTTTGGACAGGATAGCCCAGGGCCTTAGATCCCCATCTCAGCAGCCTAAAGACCCTTCCAGATGCTGGTTTTGTCCTGAGTAGAAACCAGTCTTGGAACAAATAACTTTCCTGTATACTTTCAGCTGGAACATGAGATTTTTTTTCACTTTTTTACCTTTCAAGCTGTGCCTCTAAAAATTCAGCTATACTCTGAGCTGTGCATGCCTCCCTCCTCCCCCTGCCCCAACCCAATCTTTGTCTCGTTCACATAGCAAGGAACATGTCATTAACATTTGACAGTTACTCCTTTCCCTCTCCATTGCTGCATTCATGGTGGTTTTTTCTTTTGTCGAAGCTTTCCCGCCCTATTTTACAGGCTACACAATGTGGAAGTTGGCAGAAAAGCAGGTTCAGATAGAATTCAGAACTGACTCTACGTATGAATTTAAGAGGTGCCAGCACGGGGGTAGCATATCATGCTCCCAAACAGCCTGACACAAATAGGGTAAGCATCGATGGCAGCTGAGGACTAGCTCAAATACTGTTTAAAGTCCTCAACAAAAAAAAAAGAAAGACCGATGGTTTTGATTTCAATGGGAAATGGTCTCCTGTCAATATTTCAACAGGCTGCTAAGAAGATGTGTGCTAGTACTGCAAATTCGCATTACTCCAGAAAGGCAGCGTGTTCCCTGCTCAGCAGCCCTCCAACTAACACGGTATCAAGGCAGTAACCTCAGGGAGGTGCAAGGAAGATGCTGTAGCCATCCAAGTAGAGTAAAGCATTAAAACCTATAAGATCTGGAGATTAAATATGGAATTATGATTAATATTGTCTTTTGTGGAAGGGAAGGGAACAAGAACTCTTTGGGATTGGCCTATAAGTGGGTATCAGCAGTGTCTCTCATCAAAGCATTGTTCACTGAACACTTTAAGAGCTTAGGTCTGAATAATATCTCCTAGATCAGCAAGTAAACCTGGTTTTCCAGCCTGTTTGCAAACATCTCCCTGTACCCAGCTATGCAGCAGTCTCTCCTGAGAGAGTATCACCAGCCATTTCAGTTCTCAGCTGCTGTTTCTGCCCTGACCGGGTGGCCACAAATTTTACAATTAGAAGAAAAAAATCAAACCAATATTAAGGTATCCTTAAAAAGAAAGAAAGGGAGAAAGCCCTTTTGCCATTGAGCCTTTGCACAAATAGTCACTGAAGTACTTGTGGTATATTACTTTCATGGAATATTCTTGAAACAAAGGTAAAAACTATCACTCAATAAGTGTTCACAGAACAGCAGTAAAATAGGTCAGACAGGCAACTGGAACAAATGTGTTTGAATAAAAGAAAGCCACGCAAACACTGCAGATACTAAAACTGTGCAAACACAGCAAATAAGGTAAAGCTTCCCCTCAGGAAAAGAACAATATGCAAAAACCTTGATGCTTTGGTTCTTTTGGTGAAAGGACCCATTAAGGAATGAAAATTATTGTGTCCTACTATTATACACCTTTTAAATCCTGAGGGAACCAGTTACTGTGGTTTTGTGTGCAGGCTGTAAGGGCAATGTGAGAGTCAGTGGTGACATTTGACTTGTACAAGTTAGAGCAGCTTCATGGCTGCTCTTATTTGGGCTTTAATAAGAATTTCACCAAACAGCCAGGGATCCTTGAAGTGTACTGTGTGATAGCTGGGGCTACAGCATCACTATCCACTGAAAACCCAGAAAATCCCATGTACTATTTCAAGGGAATAACTTCTAATAAGTGCCTGGCTTCTGTCCCTGATGTTATTTCTGGCTGCGAAGGTCCCATCGCAAGTAGATCTCCCACAATGGTTAAAAAAGCTTTATATCCACAAAAATATGCGTGTTGAGATCAGGTGAGCTCACAGCCCTTGAAGTGGCATGCTTTTGTGTTCTGTATTGAGGACCTAACAAAACTTCTCTCTTCTGGGCATTCAGGATTGCTTCTTCTGCCCCGATGGAGGCATCATCTGCCCTTCCCGTACCACGTCCTCACTGCTGGTCCTATTCAAGAGTTTTGAAGGCTAAACCATCGTGCTGATCTACGTATGTACCTTATAATTCTACATCACCTGAAGATATTAAAAAAAAACCCTACCCAAACTCTGTATTTCTTTCTCCTTTTGTCCCCATGGCTCCCCCAGCAGAAGCCACCGTGTAGCAGCCGCTTGCCCTGCCTGGGGGGAGGAGAGTGGATGAGGGGCTCACACTGAATCCTTGTCTGCGACTCCCTCCGAGCTTGCTGGCTTTCACTTATTGAATTAGGATAAATTAGAACTTTCATAAAGGGTGATATAAATCATTATCTCAAGTTAGCAGATGCGGACTCACCAGGGTAGAGCTCTGTTAATAACTCCTTCGGATTAGGGCTGATTGGTACAATTTGAAACTTGTTTCTCTCAGCTTGATCAGTCTAGTTGTAACTGTGGCAATTATCCCATTTCACTTTCAATAGCTCAGCACAGAGGAACTGCTGCCTCCAATCCATCCCCCTTTAATGAATCCAGTGTGATATGTTCGGTCCTGTGGACAAATACACCCTGCCTCCCCCCTACTTCAAAATAAGCATCAAAAAAAATAAATCCTGCTTCCAAATAACACATAGGAATGTGTCTTGCAGGGAGTGAGATGCTAAGTGTCTGTGTAAACATCATTTAGGTATTTGGCCGCTAAAAAGCCTCTCTTCATTCTTACAGCATCATTTGCACTTTTTGGCAGTCTTCCTGCCTGGGAAATTAGATGAAAAAACAGGGTTTCGTCCAAGCATTGAAGCTGCTTGAATGGGTTCTGATGAATGTGTTACATGCTGAATTTGTGGGGTTTTGTTAAATAAGTTATCTGGTGATTTTTTTTCTCTTTTTCTCCAGGAGTCATTAATAAATGATTTAATGAGTGAACACAGAATTCTCAGAATAATGTATTTGACAAGTATGTTCTTTCACTCCTCTATTTGACACCAACAACACGTCTGTGTCTCGATTTAACAGACCCTTGAAGAAAACACTTAACTTTGACAATAGTTTTAAATTCATCCCCTTTTAGAAAGACACTCAAACAAGTGTTTGCTTGAGCCCATGTTTAGATCTTCCCTCAGATATTTTTCTGGACCACGGGCTTTAGCAGTAAGGTTAACATTGTGCTTAAATCGCTGAAGTAGTGGTTTTCTTGCAGTTACCAACTCTGCTGTTGACTCTATGACCTTTCCACTAGCACGTATACATGAGAAGCACAAGTTGCATGTGATTTCCATGCTTCCTGTGATCAAGAGCTGCACAAGCGTCTTTGAACCATCCCCAGCCTACCTCAGCTCTCAAGCTATAAAATGAGTGTTCCCTTTCCTTCCAAGCATTGTCTTATCTTTCTGGTTGTAAATTCTTTAAGCCAAGACTATTGTTCGTACAGCACCTCGTCCCGTGTTTTATGAAGCCAATAAAATGTTAGAGATTAAAATACGTGGACTGATTTGTCTCCCACTTACAGCACCAAAGCTGTACATCTAAAGGAACGTTGCCGATGCCCGCGGAAATGTGCCAGTGAAAGCAACAGCATGATCCCACACAAGCTTTGATTTCTAACGGTGGGAATACGAGAGCTTTCCCATTTTGAATTCAGATCCAATGCACATCTGTTCCTGCAAATTGTTTGAGGGTGTAGCGTAAATAAATGATGGTGTCCCAAAGTTTCGGAGGAGCAGCCACTCCCTTCTGCCCGCTCTTGCCAGCTGCCTCCCGCTCGGCTCTCGGTGCTCAGCCTCTTGCAGGGGCTTGGACAGCTCTGAATCATGCTGCTTACAATATGCTTCTTCCAAAAATAATAGTAGTAATTAATGCTCTTAGTTTTAGTGCTGCCATCTGCCTTGATGCCAGCCACAATGGCTATTTTCCTCTGTGTTCCCCAAAGCGGGAAGGAGGAGGAAAGAAAGGACAGAGGCAGCTGCTTGTGCCTTTCCCCAGCACCTCCACTTTGGCTGTCAGGGATTTACCCACCTCGGGGACAGCCTGCTCCCGCAGAGACAGCGAGAGGCACTGAACTTCCTCAGAGCTCAAGGTGATAGAGCTTGAAAAGAGACATGCATGGAAGAAGACACTCACACAGAGGTATAACTTCTCCTGAAGGATATAGGTATACAACTAAATAGCCCAACATTCATGGGAGAGGGTTTTTTAAGAGAGGGAGGTCTACAGCTTAATTTTGAGGGTATCTATCTACCTATAGACCACACAAGATAATGATGAGGAAGGCAGGGATGCTGGAAGTTTGCATTAACTCAGCTACAGGGATGTAATGGTGAGAGGTGAGTGCAAGGAATCCCTTTCTTCTCTTTATCTCTGAAAAGCCATTGTCTTGCCTGGGTCATGCAGATGTCGGTGAACAAGCAAGTTGGGGAATTGAACAAAAGGAAATGGCAGAGTGTTTAACAAACAGCCCGACAAAAGACATCTGTCACCATGCAGCACTTTCTGTTCCTCCGAGGTTCCAGCCAGAGCCTTTCCCTTTGTCTTGCCTCCTTCCCCTAATTACAGAATTTACTTACTGTCCCACTGGAGAACAAAAGGGCCACTTCAGGTTCGCAGGAAAGGAAGCATTTATAGAGGAAAACACACTCACCTGCAGCAGACAGTAACTGCAGCAGTAAAAGTAATATTTACCCATGGTAGCAGGATATGGGGGATGGAGATGGCAAAACAGTGTAGAAGGCAGCCAGGACGGCTTCAGTTCTCAAGATGGGGGACTTTGAAAGGCTGTACATACCTCTTCTCCCTGATCCTTGCTCAGCAAGCTGGCGAGGCCTTTTTTCTTCTATCAGAGGAGAAGAGCTATCACGCGTCAGCCAGCCACATCTCTCCTTCACAGTGAATGACACTTCAGAAGGCAACCTGTTGGTCCTAGTCCTATCTGCCATGAGTGTGCTCCGAGATGCTTATTTTGACTAAAGCAAGGAGAAAAGAGTTGTTTGAGGGTTAGGAAAAAAATGTGAGGAACTGCAGCAGCCCAGATTTGGATATGGCTGGCCTGGAAGGCATTTTTTGATAATCCAAAACCTGCACTGCTCCCCCAGGCTCTCAACCCTCCACAGCCTGAGGTACAGTGTAGCTGAGCTCAGTCTTCGATCTGTTCCCTCCACGGACCAGAAGCTTTAGCTCTTATGCACTACTGGGAATGATCGGACAAATTGCAGGGGTTTGAGCAGTTTGTCTACATGGGGCTTATATTCCTTCCTTACCTCCTTCCTTGGATATAACCCTGGTGTCTTAAAAATGGGAACACATCTCCAGTTCCCTTCTTCCTCCCCCTCCCCAAGTGGTAATGAAGGGATTTAAGGTAGGAGTTTCAGCCCAAAGCAATTTGATGCATCCCAGCAGCCATCTCCAGCCAGGCTCTGGGGTGAGTTACTGGGAGGACCTAATAGATCTGTAACTCTTTCATCAATCCTCTTTAGTAAGTGCTTGGCTTACACAGGAAAGTACATTCTCCAGCTGTATTAAAATTCAACCAAGACCTGTGAGCCTAACATGAGCAGCTCTGATATAAATTCAGATAACCATCTTAGCAAGACATGAGGTCCCTGCTAAGGCTGTTCCCTTTTGCACAACCAGCTAAGAACTTCCCTGTAATCCAAATATTTGAGATTAGCAAGAGTTTTCCTCTTTTTTTTTTTTTTTTTTTTTTTTTTTTTTTCCCCCAGGAAAATATACATGTTTTCAAGGTGACACAGTAATGTTCATGGTCCACCAGCCGTGCAGACGGTAGTTCATGACTTATTTTGGGGGGGGGTTTGGGTTGCTTTCATGCGTTTTGCAAGGGTGCCTCTGCCAGAAGCAGAGCAGATGGTTCTATCTCAAAGGGGGTTTGAGCCTAACAGGCAGCCCCACTATGGCCCGGCTGTGGCTGTGGAGAACACAACGAGTATTCATGTGAGAAGATATCCCAGAAGGTCAATATTGACTATTCATTATTTACTTAAAATATTTGCCGTGCAATTTGGGACTGAGACAAATTCCCATGACAGAAGTGACCAGCCACACTATTTGACTAAAAACCACGATGTTATCATAAACGAGGACTGAGCCAGTTTAAGAAAAGCAGGGGAGAGAAAATTATTCATCCACTTCTTTGGCAGAGCTCAAAAAAAAAAAATGTCTGTATAAAAATCTGGATCAGATAATAAATTTCTGCTTTTTAATCAAGAAAGAAAGAAAAGTTGCAAGAAATGTCAATTGTGATCAATACTTCAGCCAAGAGGAATGACACTGTCACGAGGGTTGCATGGAATTGAGCAGCCATCACCTGGCATTTGCCATCGTAGCTTGGCAGCTATCCAGATAGGTGACTACTCATCTTTAAAGGTAGGAAAGATGTTTCCATTTCAGAGTTTTTTCGTGATTTTTTTTTCTTACTTTGAAAAAATAATTTATCTACGTCAACCTTTACTGTGAAACAAAATTCCAGACAAAAATTAAAAATATACACACATATACCCTGCAACTTATTGAAAAAAAATAAAAAGGAAAAAATAAGGCTTCTCCATCTCAACTTGTCATTAGACTTTTAATTTGTAGATACTATTATAGTGGTTTTTTACAAGCTGCTGTCTATAATGCAGAAGAGTGTGACTTTCTTGTTTAAACCAATGTGCTCTGGCAAGCATGGTGTCGTCCAGGCACAGTACAACTCAGAACTGGTAGCCAGGGGACCCAAATCTTTCCATGACATAACTGACACAGGGCAAAGAGGTAAGGCACGGAAAAGTACACAGGTATTGTGGTAGGACAGTCACGAAGGAAACACATCAAGGGGCAGCATCTTTAAGAATGCAGCTGGCTTGTGGAGAAAGCACTTAATTTTTGAGGGTAAAGGATCCCTTAGAAGAAGCAGAAGGACATTACGACATCTCCAGGGTCAGACAGGGTCATCGTGGATCCCGGAACTTCATAAGCTGCAGGTTGTAGGAGCGTAAGAACCACTACAGCAGGCTGGAGAGAAGGCCCAGCTAAGTATCTTGTCTTGGGTGGTGGCTAAGGGAAGCACGTGGCTGGGAGTGATGCGTGAGGACTTGCCACCGCAGTAGAGTCACTGCAGTCTAATTCCCACCATCAGGGCACATCCTGTAGGTTCAGATTTAAAGCCAAGACAAACATTATAGCTAAACATCCCACAGAAAAATAATCAGAAACCAAGCCTTCTGGTCCTCAGTCCTCAAGGGAGAGTTGTGTGTTTTCTTGGTGGAGATGTATTTTCCCACTGTCCGGCATGGGCAGTGGTTGAGCCGGGAGTATGGAGCTGCTCTGCTGTGAATGTGCAGGACCCATGTCTCCATTCTTCACCTCCTTGGTGCTATTGCGCTTCCCACAGCTCTCTGCTTCCCCGACCTTACTGTCCTGTATTATTATTATATGACCTTTGTCGTGCAAACAAGAAAACAATGGTAATTAATATAACTGAAATCTATATTATTACTTGTTAGTCCCTCCAGTGTCCCTCTGTCTTTGTACTTAGAAACAAAAAATGAAGGTCATAGGAATCTTGAACTAGCCCAAATTCCCTGTCTTCAAATCCAGCTTCCTCTCCCCCTCCCTCTGCCTTGGACCTGGAAACAAGAGCAAGTGTAAACAAACATAACAACCTCCAAAGTATTTCAATAGCAAAATAACTAAAGCAATTCTCCCAGAGGCTGGTAAATAGCAGGCAAGCTATCAGAGCCCAGAGGGGGAAAAGTTCAGCCGAAACTAGTTACAAAACCTCAGGATGCAGTGTGACAAACTCCAGCCTGCTCCTGCTCTTGTACGGCATTGCCATTTTCCCGCAGAATGACAGTTTTCAATTACTGGACTGTAGCTAAGAGCAAATTGTGCACTTCAGCAGCTGGAGTTCTCTCTCCTGATTTTCCGACGTGGCTGGGTAAAATGTACAGGGGCAATGAAAATGGCTTTCTCTGCACAGCGAACTGAACAAGGACAAGCCCAGAGAGCGTCAGGAGAAAGAGAAAGTGAAAAGGAGCAGCAAATAGGGAGGGAGAATGGCTGCTGCCTTCAATTACCCCCCTCTCCTCCCCCAGCAACGAGACTTCAGCTCCACAGGCTATAAAAGCAAGCCCACGTCAATCCGTCTGCCTAAACTTTAAACATGATTTAGATTTATTATTTTTTTTTTCCCAAATGACTAATTCTCTAAATAGTCTGAGATCTGGATCACATTATCCTCACTCTTACACATGTAATACATTGCCCCTTAGAATCTCCTATTAGACTGAAACCTGGATTTCTGGAAGTAAGGGTGTGCTTGAGCTAAAATACATCCATGGGTCAATCCTCTCTGTACAACCCAGGTAAGAGAAGGAGACAAACCCAGGCTTAATGGGGTGCTACAGGTGTTGCGTTGGGTACTGTTCAACTGAGGTGTGGAATAACTTGGGGGAAGTTGTCCTGATAAAATATTTGTCCTAATAAAAGTAGGCACACAGAGACTCACCAGCCTTTTTCTCCCTATTCTGTGCAAGGCAGTTTCACCTGGATAGAGACAGGCTGAAGTCCAGGGCAGATTTTTCCTGTTTCCTCTGGGGGATTTTGGGTCTGTAACCAGCTGCAAATCATAAAATCATTTAGGGTGGAAAAGACCCTTAGGATCATGGAAATCACACAGCATGAAGGAGCTAACAGAGCTGGGGGGAGCAGGCTGGCAGCACCCTAAGCTTGTCGACGGCTGCCTGAACACTGTCCACAAAGTGGACTTGATGACAGCTTTCCTGCTGAGCACCTTGGGAGCCCGCATTTTAGTGATAGGATGAGGGTTAATAGCAATAGGACAAGGGGTAACAGTTTTAAACTGAAAGAGGGGAAATTTAGATTAGGTATTAGGGAGAAATCCTTTGCTGTGAGGGGGGTGAGCCCCTGTCCCAGGTTGCCCAGAGAAGCTGTGGCTGCCCCATCCCTGGAGGGGTTCAAGGCCAGACTGGACGGGGCTTGGAGCAGCCTGGGCTGGTGGGAGGTGTCCCTGCCCAGGGCAGGGGGGGGCACTGGGGGGGCTTTAAGGTCCCTTACAAGTCAAACCATTCCATGAGTCTATGATTTTATGATCTGGATTTTTTTGTTTGTTTGTTTATAGCAAATAAGTGTTTTAACATGACTGCAGAAACCTCTGCCCTGTAAAAGGGGACCCCCCTGCCCAGGGTGTGCTGTGAATGCACTTGCTGGAGAAGACAGTGAGTCCCACCGCAGGGCTCAGCCACAGGCTAAAAGGCTGCTCTCTGCCTCTCCGCTGTCACCTTCTTTCATCCCCCACCAGCGTAAGTGGCCCGGCTTGGAAAAATAAAGTGTTACAAGCGCTCTGCTGTTTCAGGTGCTATAAGGAGATGCAGTTCTTGGCTGAGCCCTGTGCCATCCCTGATCACCTCCCTCCAGCGTGCCACCTTCATGCCCCGGACAGCCACCGCCTGCGCCCACAGCCCTGGTGCAAGGCAGGGTGAGTGGGAGCGGGGCTTGGGAGTCTGCCATCTCCCTGCACCCGGCAAGTCAAGCTCCTGCTCCTGTCCCAACAACGTTAAACGTCTCTGACAAAGCCGGAGAACCTGGAGAAATTTCCAGTCACGTATGACAATGTCTAGCAACGCGTTCCTGCCGAACGGGAAGGAGGGAAGCAGAGGGTAGGGCTAGATGAGTACACTTAGTGGTGACATGCCATTTTTAGATGTAATTATGTAAATTACATAATTCATCTTGAAATATTGAGAGTTTTTTCTGTATTTACTGCAATTACGTCAATTGACCTATTTATGTTATCTGACGTGCTTATCATTAAAATGGGACAATATATCCCATTAGATCCTCTTACTACATTGAATGGAATGATGATTAATTATATCATAAAACGGAGCTGTGCTACGCATCTCTGAACATGGGATTTGGAGCTTAAAATAAAACAACAACCTACCATTATAATTTCCTGCCTTAAAACTTCATCTTACCCAGTTGGGAAATATGGTCAGGGTTCCTCACGTGGCATTATTCTGGTCCACATTTATATCAATACAATATTTAGAGATCCAAGCATACTTTATTTTTTTGGAGGACTTATTGCTATATATTATGCAGAGGCAACATGCCTAGACAAAACTCTAGCAAACTTGGCTCGTGTATGACTTCATTACTAGGAGTACCTCCTTTCAGAGTGGAGGAAAGGGGGGTTTCCCAACTACATTGGTTATAACTTCTTGGAAACCACCTTCTGCTTTTCTTGTGTGTTTGACATCTCGGAAAGAGCAACAGCTCTATGGAAAGGTTGGGACCAGTCTTCTCCCATTGAGCCCAAGTTAAACACAAGCCTTATTCTCACAACTGGTGCCTGTGACTTGCCGATAGCATCTCTGATGATGTTAGCAACACAAGAAAGAAGATAAATCAACCCGCAACAGGAAACACCACAGGGGAAAGAATCAATGCTGACCAAATAGAAAATGGTGAAATTAGGAGGGGAAGAACTGCATGTTTTCCAGGATCCTTGGACAGAGGCCTCAGACCAGAGTGAATTCAAAACTGAAAGTGGAAGGACGAAGCAGGAATAGAGTACTCTAAATTCCCCCAGCACTTTCTCTAGCCCTACCACAGTTGATCCAGCGCCAGCACAGGGACCTAGAGCAGGCAGGACAGGGGGGCATTCAGTTCAAGTCTGTCACATAAACTCGGAGTGTCTCAACCTGGGGCCAGGTGAAGTCGGCTTCACGGGTCAGCCACACACCCTCCAGTGGGACATTTACACAGATGGGGAACTGCATCCAGACTGCTTTTCAAAATCCTTTTTCTGAGTTTAATCCATCAACTCCTCCCAGGACTGGAACGTCATCTAAGTTGCTGTGGTGATGCTGGCCTTCCTACACTACAAACTAGCAAGTTTTTATCCAGGTTAATAATTGATAGTCTTTGAGAGATCTAACTCTTTTTCTTCTGTGTGCTTCTCATGATGCATGGAAGATATTTTTGCCTGTTGGCCTCAATGATTTTCTTTTTATATCTGACTTTGAAGGAGTCTTTCAGGCCCTGTTATGGCTAGTAACACGGTGGCTCTGGGAATGCAGAATGACAGTGAGGAATGTAGTTTTAAATTCTGCCTCAAATATCAACTTGGAAGCATAGGACAGAGCAACTTGGGCATGTTTTTTTCCTAAATAAGGGCTACAACCCCATCCTTACTTGAGCCAAGCTCTGCCTACTTCTCCTCACTTAAATCTTGTCCTCCTTCAGCCTATTCTACTCTTCAGCAATGTCTTTTTTCAGCACAAGCTTGAAAGTTTAGACCTGAACACAAACAGGTCCAGGGAGAAGTCCGGGCGTGGTGTGCTGGATGCGTGCAGGGATGCAGGGCGACCACTCAAAGGCGCAGGAGGAGCTGGCTGCCTCCATTCTCATAGTTGCTTGTTTTGTTGGATGCTTAAAACACTCCTTTAGTTCTTCATTTTCTGGACAATGATGCCAGCTGGTACAGGCACAGTTTTTTAGTTACTAACATGAAAGTCCCTATGCACTGCTATCACACAGTACTTCAGAAAGAATAATGACCACATTTCCTTAAGGGACTCAGAGCTGAGGGGACAAGGGCTCTCAAGAAGAGCATGAAAGGGATCCATCATGTGGATCGTACTGGAGGTCCGTGCCTTTCTCCTCAGAGATGTCTGTTAAGTTTCTTGGTACTGTTCCTACTCAATCCCTAACCATCTGCTGCTCCTTTGAACAGGCAGAGGTGATGGAAAGAAAAAGCGGATTATTGCAATATGCCCTTTCTTAGCTGATCTCACCCTCCCTCACTAGCCAGAACGCCATCCCAAAGGGAGAGGTTTCAGCTCATTTTAATCCAATGGAAAGGGCTCCAGTGCATCTAGAGAGGGTTTCATTGTCGTTTGTTTTACTCAATTAAAAACCTGCAGACGCAGATTAGCTCCCTGCTGCTCAGCGTAGGAATTCTTTTAACACTAGAGTGATTTACGATCTACCAGACAGTGTTTAACGAATGTCATCCAGAACCCAGAGATACTTAACACAGGCCTGGTCACTCGTGTTAATGAAAAATGGATTCGAGGTGACAGTCACTTGCGTGGCTGCATTTTGATAACAAACGACATAGCGGGGCCGGAGCAGAGGGAGACGTTGTAATTAATATTACAGTAGAATCAGGTATGTAATGGAGAGCTTGACTTAGAATTAAAATCAATACAACAACTGTTGGCACGTGTCACTCCTGGTCCCTAGGCCCTGAGATATTATGCCAGACAGAGGAAGGGCTGATGGGGAGGTGATGACACACAGTGAATATCCATCTTGTGTTAACTTCGGGCAAGAAATTATGCTTAGTGGAATGTGTTGGCAGTTCAGGGATATTTTATTGGCTTTTTGTTCATTTTTATATTCTTTTTTCTCCTTTTAGTGGATGGGTGAACAGGAGGGACTATGGTCAACTTCTCTCTGTTGCTATTTCTGATTTTCTTTTCAAAGAACACTTTACACCAACCAATTACTGTGTTGCTGTGGTGTGACGGGTTTTTTGGTTTTGCTTTGTTTTCCAGTCTTCATGAAAGTCAGAAAAAAAACCAAGTCGGGAGTCTACGGTGGTTGTGGCTTTTATGAAAATTTAAGGCAACAAACGTTCTTTGTTTCTGACAAAGCACACTGTTTGCTTGCAGCAACAGGGACGTCTCAGTCTATTTTCAGCCTCCCTCTTCTGTTGCCTTCCTTCCTTAGCCATTCAGATGGTCATAATCATCTCCAGAGCGGCTGTTGTCGTTCTAACAGAATTTTACTTTGAGGCTTCAGGATGTGAAGACGTGAAAAGGTCGAGTGGTATCTGAGTTAGGACAGCAGAGAAATTGTTTGCGTATTTCTAGGAAATTCTTCTAAAGAGAAAAATAAAGGGAACTGAAAATTCAAAATTTTAACCACTATTATGAACAAAAAAATCTGCAGTGCGTGGGGAGATAGGTTATAGATGATCAAGACACATGATGCTTTGCGTTTCACTTCAGTGTTGACCTTTGTCCCTGTCTGCTTTTTTTTGTGTGTGTTTATAAGCTAGATTTTCAAAACAGAAAGTGTAAATCCATTTTTGTTCAGAAATGCCAGTGGGAATAATATGACAATGATGGAGCTTTTTCTACACTTTCTTAAATTCAGTTATATTTGAATGTGATTATTTAGGAAGCTAGGCTAGTTTTACAACTGATTTTAGCTCCAGCAAAACAAAATAAAGCCCACGGATCATAGTAACACTCCAAAACAGCCTTAGACAGCATCTTTTTGGTCATGTTCAGTACAGCTGCAATCTGTAAATATTATGGTTGGACGCTGTAGCAACCAAATACCACAGCAGCAATATCTATATATCAGATGAAGGGAAATCCATTATCTGTATGCATTGCCCTGAGGCTAGAGTTCAAAGCTCAAGCCAGTCTCAGAGCAAAAATCGACTCAGAAATGATGCCCAAAATTTCTGTCAGCTCCTGCGACTGTGACAGAAGTGCTTGTTAACATCCACCACCGAGATCAAGGGCTGTAATCGTACCCCTGCAGCTAGGTGCCTAAATTAGGGCCTCCTCCAAAGTCCACCAAAGCCAGTAAAAAAAGTTCTGACTGATTCCATTAGGTTTTGGAGCTCCTGTTAATGAAAAGCCCATCTGCTGCTCAATTCACAGGCTCCTGAATCTCTCACCTTCTCTTCCTCTACTCCCCACAAAACAAAATCATACCGCTTGTGGCACCAGTGAACTTCTCAGCTTATTCTTGACTAAGAATACGGGGAATTAAAGTGTTGGGGTTCACCTGGGGGGCATTGCAGGTAGAGAGAAATCTGGACAAATGCACTCAGTTTGGTTATTGCCCCCCTTAAGGCTAAACCTTGAGTCACAGATTTGTGAACGGGTTAATCCAGCAAGCCAAGATATCCCAGTTAATTTTAATGTGCGAATATATGGAATGATCCCTAAGGGACTTTTAACGATACCCTAATAATAGCAAATGCATTTATAAGTGAAGGTGACATTTCTTATGCCTTCTAATGCCCATTTCCAGCGTGCAGCCTGACCATGTGTCCAGGGAGATTGAAACGGCCTCCCTCATCGGTGGCCTTTAAATGAGTGAATATCTGCCAGGCATGATGGAGGCAGAGGTGATCCTGCCTTAGCTGACCCCTTGAAGATCTTTCCAGGTCTACTTTCTGCAGTGCTGAGAGCCCAGACTTGTGCAGGCAGCCAGAGTTTTTGCAGGTGTGGAAGCATTTGGCAAGCCATGCCCAGACCATGCTCAGATGGGAATCAAAACCCACAGTCTGCAGCACCAATACAAAATTCTGAACAAATTGCTTTCCCATTAGAGATACACAAGGGGATACATATCAGTTTAGGACTTTTGAACTGCAGATTGCAGCTTGATGGGGCTCTGAGCAACCCGATCTAGTTGAAGATGTCCCTGCTCCCTGCAGGGGGTTGGACTGGATGGGCTTTAGAGGTCCCTTCAACCCAACACGTTCTGTGATTCTATGATTGTGTAGAAATACAATTAATCTTTACCATATTTATATTTGCAAAAAATGTGCTTCCCCCTTCCTGTGACCCATACGGTGTGTGTCTTCCAGTGGGACCTTTCTAAGCATGCAGTGCTTGAGTCTCTCATCCTTCAGCGCCATCTCAGGGCATCTCCTGCTTTTCACAGCTCTTGTGTCACTGGTTGGCAGATCCCAGTTTAAGGCGATTAGAGACACTTAGGACATTTCCCCGCAGAGTAAGCGAGAGGTCCTGCTGCCACCTTGCAGATGCATAAAGTAGAACCCTTTGGCTGTTTTCTGTCTGTGGAGAGGGAAGCAGAAGGTGGGAAACATCATGTGGGATGAGCTGTAGACTTCATGGACCCGGGATGCAGCTAGACAGAAAAAAAAGGGAAAGGGAAGGGTTGTTCTGCTCTATACTTTTGGGCAAGCACACTCTTGTGGAATATTTCCCCACAGCGCTAATGCAATTGGAGCTCAGCAGCCCACAGGAAGAAGGGCTCTGAAAGCAATTGGCCATGATGCAGAAAAAAATGGAAATACTTCTGTAAGTGCTAATTTAGGGAACACTATGAAATTGAAACATATTGCAGGGAGGGAAAAAAAAAAGAGAGAAGGATTCTGTGACAAATATATGCACAATTACTGATGTGACTGATACATATATATATATGTATATAAAAATATATATATTAGGCCCACCAGGTGTCTCCAGAACAGTGAATGAGGGGCTAATTCACCAGGGGTAATTACCTCCGCCCCATGGGAGGTCAAGTGTGCTGGCTCGGTGAATAGCGCTGATGAAGGGCCATGCAGAGAAGGCCCCAAACAGATCAGTGGAAGCAAATTGTTTCTTAATAGTTTTCAGCCTGTGACCTGTACGTTTGACTAGTCTTAAATGCCACAGAAAAGCCAGCTCTGCTGTGCTGGAGCTGCAGTGCCCAGGAAGGACGGTTCAGAGAGGCAATCAGCTGTGGATGCCATTTGCTTATTCGTGGTAGCCCAGGCAAGGAGTGGAGTGATGAAACTTGTGAATGTGAGGGGTGCAGTGCATCACTTACAGAGCAGGCCTGAGCCATGTGTGAATTTTTATCCAGATCTACGGCTTTTCCTATGGGTTCAGGTCTATTTTCTCTATTCTAATTCTTTCCCTTCAATGAAATGTCTTCAGCTTCATTATAAAAAGGTATCGTTATGCCTAAGCTGTCTGGACTGCCTACTAGACAACCAACCTGATCATCAGAGCAAAGCGCCCGCCTCCTCAGCCCTTGGAAATGTGGGAAAAGCATATGTTTATCTGCTTTGTATGGCTGCCATGATGCTGCACTGGCTTCATCGGGTTGGCCAAGAACCACGAAGAAACAACCTGCATTAACACACATCACTCCTGCCTGCTCATTGACATCTCCTAATGCATATTTACACTTGTGCCATCTGTAATAACCTGGGACAGGATTTTTTCCAAAGCCTTGGCTGGATTTGGGAGCTCTGTGAGTGAGAAATGTAGTTGCTCTGTTCATTTATATAGGACTCAAACGAATAGGAGCCAGCGGCGTGAAGTGCATGCGGGCAAGCAAGTGACTACATGTAATCATGCAGAATTTAGATATTTAAACTCTGGATAAGAAAAAAAAGCACTAGGGTACTTGTGAGAAATTCATGACTGTACAGTGGCATCACTCAAGTGGTTATTGAAATAATGATTTATTTTGGAGGTTTTGTATACAAACAGAAGAAGTCTGTGCTTAGAATAAATTATTTCCTTTCATGGGTTAAGCTGTAAAGTATCTGGAAGCAAAGAATTGTCAGCTGAAGGAACTGGCAAATAGATATGAATAACATGTGAAATTTGGAGAACTTTGTGATCTCTTCAGACAATATGTGAATATGCATCAGTATGCCACGTTCTTTGAATAAATTATTCCTTTTAAATTATTCACTCAGTTCTAGTGATTGTTAAGATGAGGGGCTTTTGACATAAAGTGCTAACTAGTGAGATTAAAAAAAAGCTTTTTTTTTAGAATTTTCTACCTGCATTAGCATCACTTTTCTCTTTTCAGGTAACTTTTTCTTTAAACTTGTCTCTCTTTTTCTTCTTTCTATCCATCTCTTTCCTCCTTTTTCTTTTCAGCACTGCCTGAAGACAAAACAATTTCTCTGAAGGAGATCCTTTTAGGCTATAATGGGATTAGGCCTTGGAGCGGAGATCTTGTTTGGATCAGCTGTTGAACTCACAGGAGTCCTGTTAAAGGCCTATTAAAATTCCATGTAATACCTCAGTAAGTAACATGCGAATCCCCAGCTCATCTTTGGGAATTAAAGTGTGCAGAGCTTACTTGGCTGCTGTCAGGAAGGTTATGCAGACCTAGGACTCATTTGTTTGAAGAATAAGAGGACATCACCTGCCTTTTCCTACACCTCCAAGAAAATATGGGAGTTAAATATTGCAGAAGAAAATTGTTCGTTCTTGAACCGAAAGAACTAGAGCTCTGAGAGGAGCTGACTGAGTATCAGTCCAAGGCCGACAGCCCACCAGTGACCATGGTCTTTCCAGGGATGACACGCAGATACAGGTGATGTGCATCTCAAAGGAAGGTGTGGAAGATTAGGTTTAATTCAGATTATTTTATCAGAAGTTCTCTGTACTATAAATTCAGCAGAGCATCTCAGAATGAGCTGGAATAGCTCTCAGCAGGATGGTATCTACCCTGAGATCTCCTAATTCTGCTCAGACCAGAGACACCATAAGAACAGACTTTTTTCTCCTCTCCACAGACACCTTTTTTCTGCTTAGATTTGAGATATGAAAGTGCTTTCACTTCTGCACTTTCTTGTTATTTTCACAGTTAAAAAGTTAGGGGTAGCTCAAAATGTGCTTGGGTAAACACAATATTAATACATTCTTATATACATTATATTATATTGATCACCCAGCACTGCATCAAGCTTTGGTGGTGCTAGTACACTGCTAAAGAAATAATTCCTTCCACCCTACTAGGCAACAGCAAATTGCCAGAGCCTGAGGGGGCAAAGGAAAGGAAAGAAAGGGTGAAATGTGAATTCAGAAATAAATAGTCTTTGTCGCCTCTGAAATTAGAAGCATCTGATCCCAAACCTGTCAGAAGGAGAAGCCCTCGCTTGATGTGAGGCTTGCACTCGCAGCTTGACGGCCACTTCCATCTGAGACCTTTGAAGCCCAGGCGTGCTCTCCTTTCCCATGGCCTGGCCAAGGCTGCCCCTCCACCGCCGTGCCCCTCCACCCAGCCCCACCTCAGCATCGACACATCAACGGGGCAGCTTCTACCTCCTCTTATTCCTGGGCAACACTGAAACCTTTTGTGGACGTTTCCTTTTTTTTTTTTTTTTTAGAGGATCTCAGAGCGTTTTACAGATCTTTATTGATTAAGCATCAAAACCCTCATTTGATGTAGAGAAGTTTAATGCTATTATCCAGATTTTATGAGACAGGTTTTATTGAAGACATGGAGAAGTCAAGCAACTTGCTCAAGGTCAAACATCACCATGTGGTAGGGCAGGGAACAGAGCTGGCACGTGTAGGCACTCGGTGCTCTTCATATACGTCACCTCTTAGAACATTGTATTTCTAATTATTGTGCCTTTGGATTATTTCAGGCAATGTTATGGATTTTACTAGCAGATATGAGAAGGGAAATAAATTTGCATACACAGAGAAATAATTGTACAGCAGTGTGTTATGGCAAGTGGAGGCGGGAACTGGCTGCTGGGATTTCTGTGATCTATTCTTCCTTTCCTGTGATTTACGTAGCGCTGGGGCTGTCTGTCTTGGCTCCCTTTGGTAGTTTTAACCTGAGTGAGGTGACTGATCCGTTCAGGAGGGCAGGAGCTCCTGATACCTTCTGAAGGGAAGATTCAGAGCTGGAATAACGTCTAGGACTTTCAGGTGGATTAAAATCCTTCTTTTTCCCCTGACCTTGCATGAATTACTGTTGCTCTCTATGCCTCAGCTTTCCACCTGTAAAATGGGAGTATTTGTGACATTTAGTGGCGCTGCAGAGATTAATACGTCCCAGAATGTCTGTGGTGATAGAGGTGTGATGGAAGTTCTTTGAACTGCAATACTGTTGGGCCAGAATTTACTGGCAGCTTGACCACGGAGCTGGTGCATGGTTCTGCAGTGGGGATGGATTCTGCGAGGAGAGGGAAGGATGTCTGCAACCTTGTGGCCTGGCCCTGTACCATTGCCGCTCGACTGGTCCTCTCCTGCCCTCCTTCCCCTCTCGGATTTGCTGCTGTGCCTGGGTAGAAAAGAGCCTGACATCAGTTTGAGCAAGAATTTGTCTGAAATGACCCAGATGTGCAGCTGAGCCCTTCCCACCTCATGGTCTCCAAACATTCTTCCTTGTTTTAATTTTACCGTATATGCGTGCTGCAGCAGGGAGGGGGCCTGCCTCTCCTCACTTGTCCATCTGCAGAAGCCAAGCAGGGCTAGGTACAATTACTGCAGCTCTTACGGGAGCAAAATCCACCTGAAAGCTTGACATCCTTGGACGGACTCTCTGAATGGGCTGGTGTCGTGGTACCTCAAACCAGGACAGCTGGACAGGGGGATACGGTTTAACTCCAAAACCAACTGATCTTGATGAGCATGGTCTAAGTCCTCGGAGTTAGCCTTGGACAAGCCCTACAGCCGAGTGCTCAACACCTTGTGCTCAAGACAAAAGCCACCAGATGTTTTGCAAGGAGAAGGCTGACAGCTCAGGGCACTGGTGGTGCATCAGCCCCGGGCTACCATGTCAGCTGCCTCCACGGCTTCCCCTGGACGGCCGAGGTGGGTCCTCAGCCAAAGTGAGAAATCAAACTATCGGAGAGACAGAGGCTGGAAGAAAACATTATTGCTCATTATGCATCTGTCTGTGAACCACGCGGAGCTATCGGAGCGCTGGGCTACGAGCTGGGGAGGCGTGAGCATCCACAAAAAGGAATTTGTCTCTTTGTATCCCTAGGTAAAGCCTTGCCTAGAGGATGAATTCCTTTTCCTCACGCGGACAGGGGAGACAGGTAGGAGCAGAGCCTCTCCAGCGAAGAGGGAGCTGAAGCAGTGACCATCTGCACAGCCCCTGCCTCCCCAGCTGCCGTGGATCACAATTGCCCCCTTGAGCCCAGGGAAGGGATTGTTCATACAGATGTCCCCTGGCAGCCCTCGACCTTCCTCTAACCTTCTGGTGAATGAAAAAGGGCCTTTTGCGGCAGGATTTTAAGAGATATCCCAATTCTTTCCATCCTCCCTACTTGGATGGCTAGCTTTGGCTGCAGCCCTGTTTTGCAGAGAAGAGGAAGGCACAGCAGTTTCCATCTCCCCCCCCCCCCATATATCCCCACCCTGCTGTGGTCTCCTCACCAGGGCATGCATATCATTTTTTTTTCCATTTTCTCATCCTTTCTCCTTTCCTCCTAGCTGTGTACAGTGACAACTATGCACCTTAAATGCAGCTCGTGTTTAGAAAATAATTTTGAATCCCTTGTAACAGGGGAAAAAAAAGCATAATTATTTAGAAATAATCTGTAAGCAATTGTATGGGGCACGAATGAGCTCCTGTCACCTAACCCTCGTACTGCTCCTGTCACCTTGGCCTCCTCTGTTTCTCCAGTTTCTGTGAAAGTCTGGCCATGTGTCATGATCGACACTTTTCTTTTTCAAGAGTTTCACTCCACTAACTTCCACAAAAACTTCTGAGCTACTTCCTCTCCTATTCCCAGTTAGTCCAAATAGTTAATTTACTAATGCCCAGCGATCACGAAGAGACGCCACTGTGTCGGCTCCCAGGAAGTTAAGAGTTTACAGGGGTTGCATCCTCCAGCAACCAGGCATTGAGCCGGGATTACTGCACGCCACGCCGTACATTTTGATGAAGCAAATGATGCAGCATTCTGCCCTGGCAGATCATCAGATCCAGGGAAAAAAACTGAATGGGTATGATAAAACCAGTGATTTAATATGATGTCTGCCCTGCTGTTCCCCAGTTTGGGGGATTCATGTAAGTGAGGAGCAGATGGGATCTCCGGGGGGAAATTCTAGGCTTGCATTACTGAAACCAGTGTAAATTTAGTACTGTATTTCTAAAGTGTTGCTGGAAACCATCCAGGAGTCTGAAATCTATCCAAGGTTTTCACCTCTCTGATTCATGTACATATATTTATTTATTTATATATATAGTTATATATACACACACTTACTTATTCATATATTTCTCATGGGTGGGAATATGACGTTTCATTCTCATGTGTTTGTGGCTCATCTTGCTTTAAATGTCACCTGACTCCCCATTTGCTCTTTTTTTGAATGAGAGAGAACGTCAAAGTCCTGACCAACTGTAACTACCAAGGAAATACTTCCACTGCTCCCAAGAACAGGCTCTGGCAATGCAGTTGTACCAGCCAAATTTTAACTTACGTTATAACCTTCCAGGTCCCCAAACTTCTCATGCAATTTACAATGGATAAAGACATTTTCACTCTTCTTTTTGTGCCCAGCTGCCCGACAGTGTAACTACCAGCTATTGGAACAGCATCCCTCTTCCACCCCTTGAAGATGGCTGCACAGAAAGAAATAAAGTCCATTTTGCAAAGCCCCTTGAGGAAGGCAGGAACATTGTAAATACAAAATCATTTTTTAGAGGTTGTTGGGGTTGCACCCAGCATGTGGGACATTCCTGCTTTTCATTAAAGCCATCTCAGGCCATACTAGAGGCAACAGCTTTCACGTGGCACGCTCTGCATCCTGTCCCTCAAGCTCCCTTCCCCAGTGGTGCACTGAATGATTTGAAAGTAGTAATGCCAAGAGAAATCTTGGCCCTATCCTATCTAATCTGATCAGTTCAACAGAGCAAGAGTGTTAGAAATCCACAAGCCCTGCCAGTAAAAAGATCTTCTTTGGCTAGGGCTGACATCTGTCAAGATCTTTATCTGTATGTGAAAGTGATTTAAAAAAAATAATCAACAAGAATGTCCCTTAAAAATTCAAAGTAAGATATAAAAACAGGAGCCGACATGGAACAGTCTTTTTTAGCAAGGGGTGTCAGGTTAGTTGACATACCATGATGATTTTGGGAAAACCCCAAGGATGGAAAGGATTTGTGCCATTACATGACACCTCTACCCTTGTCTTAAGGAACCTGCATGGCACTGGCCCCTCCTAAGCCACAGCAGTCTTTCAACCAGCCCTGGCAAAGGGCATTGATAGTGCTGGTTTTTAGGTGTTTTTCCTGGGTAAGAAGCCTTCCATATCTTCAGCTGAAGATACTACAGAAGTGCTAAACGTTGATGTGATCACAAGTTTGCCAGTGTGCAAGTGAGATACAGCAACCTGGACTTGGAATTGAAAAATCAACATTTTCAAGCCTCCTTCAAAACTGTCATTTAGATATGACTCTTAAAGCTCAGCTTAAACGATACTAAGGAGCTAAGTTTGGCTTCTTGTTTTGCCCACATTGCATCTTGTAACTTTTACTGAAAGTCCTCAAAATTTTTTAAGAAATCAATGTATCCCTATTAAACATCTTGGTTTCAATAAATCAGCATTTTCCATCAGAAAATCTGTCTGCCTATTCTTATTTTATTTTTGATCAGTGTTATATTTCAGAGAAATGTATTTTGCAATGCAGCCTCAGAAACAGGTAAATTACTGTGCTGGCTCAGATCCATAGTTCGATTAGATTCATATTTTGCATTTGACAGTACAGCGGAGAGGTCATTTCAGAATCCATTGCAAGCAGCACAGGAAGGGAGTCACCTGCTCGGTGAATTTTCTCCCCAGCCCATGCTAGATGTGATGGGACGAGGGGCAATGGTTTAAACTAGAGCAGGGTGGGTTTAGATCAGACATGAGGAAGAAGTTCTTTACCCTGAGGGTGGTGAGACACTGGCCCAGGTTGCCCAGAGAGGGGGTGGAGGCCCCATCCCTGGAGACATCCAAGGCCAGGCTGGATGAGGCTCTGAGCAACCTGATCTAGTTGAAGATGTCCCTGCTCCCTGCAGGGGGTGGGACTGGATGGCCTTTAGCGGTCCCTTCCAACCCAACACACTCTGTGATTCTGTGATTCCATGATGTGGCTGAAGCTTCCTGAACACTATGGTCTCAATTAACCTGGTCCCAGAGATTTCCCCCACTTGTTCCTATAGGAAAGTATTCACTTTTCTTAATTTTATTATTTAAATCTGATTCTCACAACTTCAGAGGTGACATTGATTTACATCCACGCGCAGTGAGCCTTGTACACAGATGTACCGGGCTCCCCATGAAATGACCCCTTGCTGCCCAGGGACTCTGACTCCATGGATAACCTTTCTTTTCCAGTGCAAGCCGTACTTCCCTGGGACCGCCACGACCTTTCCTTTCCTACAAGGAGGAGACAAAAAGGCAGCCGCCTCCCCTTGGATCAAGCTGCTGGATCGTTCAGCAGATGTCTGGTTGTGTGCCACTCGGAAAATGTCACTGCCTGCCGGCAGCTCCAAGCAGGTGATTAATGCCAGATTGAGGATTTTTCTGAGCTACATTCGGATCCTTCTGTTCGCTGCTGCTTAGTGAAATGACAACCTGGCCCTCATGCCACCGGAGGCAAGTGTAATGCCTGGCACAAGACGGAAGCAGGGGATCTTCTAGGTCTTGCGTGGGGAGGATGAAGGTCTCACCAGAACACTGGTGAATTAGAGATGAATGGGCAATTCACCCAGGGGCAAATCCTGCAATCATGGCTCCAGCGAGAGTTCGTGGACACTATCCCAATGCTGTTTGCTTTGCCTCATCAGCTACAAATTTGTCATTAGCAAAATGGTGCTAATTATTTGGCTGCTTCCCCAAGAAGCGGCTGGGTTTGAGCAGGTGCCATAGAGTTTCAAAAACATTTAGGATGCAGACTTTGCAGAATGCAAGTGGTGGCTGGAGTATCAATACGTGTGCAAGACACTCTTCGAGGGGTGGAATGACATGTGCTGTTTGAGAGATTAGATTTTTATCCTGTTAGAAACCAGAAATGAAAAGGGAAAGGTGAGAGATGAGGGAGGAGTGAGCATGAGAAAGTGATGCTTTCTTGAAGGCCTCTGTGCCTGGTCTTAAGAGAGTCTTAGACTTGTGCAGATCTCCACAACTGCCCAAACAGACTCAAACAGGGGTTTGTCCCTCCAGGGAGTTTCTTTTCTGTCTAAAAGGGTCAAACTTGATAGTGTGATGTCTCCTGATAAGAGTAAAGAGGATTCTATGCTCAGACCCTTTAGAGGCTTTAAAAAACATTTGTTCTAAAATATAGTTTTTAGGCAAGCAGACAAAAGAATGCAGTACCCCGACCATCGTCCCAAGCATGAGCTCAGCCTTTTTTCAAGTGTTGGTGCTGAAAAAAGGAAAAAAGAAATCCTGACTTTTTTTCCTCCCTCTTCCCAGCTCCTCAATATATTTATCTTTTCTCCACTTCCTCCACATCCTCAGATTGGTTGCCTACACTGCCATGGGAAGGGCTGTTCCTTCAAGCCGACAGCTCCTTTTTCCAAACTGAAGAGTTACTGAGTCGCTGGTGCTGCTGGTTTCTCTATTTTAAATTTTTGATCTCATGACTGAAACGAGAGAAAAGAAAATCAAGGCTTTGGCTAAATTCCCAGCCCTGTCACTTTCTGACCTTGAGCCAATCACATGAACTTCTAATGTCAATATTCCCATCTGCTAAGCCTCACAAAGATGTTGTAAAGCAAAATTAATAAATTGTATTGGGATATCTACACTTAGAGTCAGTAGCATTTCTTTCATGAGTAATCCCATCGACTTCTGTGCAATCGCATTGAATAAAGTATTACTCATCATGAGTAAGGGGCTAAGAATCCAGTCTTCAATATTTGTGTAAAAAGCTTGGGGATTTTTGTGGAAGAAGTTGGAGAGAGAGGAATTCTCTCTCATCCAGGTTACAAATATGCAGAAATTCATCCACCGTTAGTGTCTAAAAGGCAGATGACAGTGCCCTGTTGACTCTCTTGCACACTTTCCCTGATGAAAGGGTGATTGGGAGCCTGATGGTGCACAAGGAGTGAGCACAGGCTATAGCAGAGATGGAGATGGAGAAGAAAGACAGCCAGTTTGAAAGGGAGGAGCGAATGAAACTTCGCCCTGTCAGAGTCAGAGGTTGCATCGCAGCAGCAGAGAGAGAGTATCCAATATTGAATCCTAATGAAAAACCACACTGGGACCTCATTTAACACTTCAGGTTTAGCTAACGTATCCTGAGGTACACCACGCTTCTGCCTTTGCTGTGGAAGGACGCCCTTCAGACCATCTCCTTCAGAAAGCTCCAGAGTCCCTGCCCACAGCACTGTGTGTATCCTTGAGGAAGATGCTGCCCTCGGGAAGAGCCAGCTTGGCTGCCTGCAGAAAGGACGGCGTCAAAATTTGACAGCAATAAACTCACAGGAGAAGGTGCTGTGGGAAAGAGACGAGGACGTTAAGTTTGAGAATGAGAGTCTTTTTAACCCCCCAGCCCACCTGCTTATCACGGGGAGATAACAGCTAACATAAGCAAAGTCAGAAGTAGCTGCTGACGTTTCCCTGCTGATTCTGTCCTCTCACCATACACACCAGAAAATACAAGAAACGCCTGAATTTGGTAGCAGCTGTCAGGCACGGATCACCCTGCCAAACAGAGTTCTTAGGACTTTTCCCACAGCAGACTGAAACTCTGGAGGAGGAGGAGGGAGAACGGGGAGGTGGTGGAACTGGGAAGCCCATGGAGAAGGGCTGTGCACCATGGCCAAAGCCCAGCAGCAATGTGCTGCATTCGGTATCACCTCTTTCCCACAGGCATCCCTGTGAAGAATTTTTCGCAGGGAGCCACTCCACCTGTGCCAAATCAGATGTCAATAGTGCTTTACTCTGTGCCTGCAGGGTGTGTTTATGTTCTGGCAAGCTACATCACAATGTAAACGCCCACTGATGCGGTTTTGTGTCCGTCCCAAGCCTGGTTTGTGTTCAGTGCTCTCCTAGGACTGAGATAACCTCAATAAAGTGGGGCTGTTTTGGGATTAGTATCTCACTTCATTGTAATTCCTATGCAGACATCTCAAATTTTGGCTAAGTTTTTTTTTAGTATCTCTGGCATCTGATGCTGGAGAGAACATGCTGTCACCTGGAATTCAACTCACAGCATTTAAAATTGCACAGACACATCCTTGCCACAGCAGAAGTCAAGTAACATTCCCCGGGGCCAGGTTTTGATGCGAGTCATGAAGCAGCACCCGTTTATACGAGCAGAGGGCTGTATCCCATCAGCCATGTTCATATGGGAATTCAAATGGATTTGCATGCTTCCCACAAACAGAAAAAAAAATGAATAGGTCCTCTTGTGTGTTTATGATTTCAACAAGTGTATTGCATTAGTATCTGCAATCAATATACTATGCCCTGACAGTGCATGTGGTAAACAGAAGGGAGTCTGCCATGGCAACTGATGCATATTTTAAATATTTGGCCTGATTCTGATAGCTTTTTTGCCTGTGTAATCCTCTTCTCATACCTATATAAGTCCATGTGAGATCAGAATTGGGTTAATTGATTTGTGCTTTCTCCAGCATCAGCTTGGAAGCTTTTAGCAAACAAAGATTTAAAATAATCTCTGAGATCTGATTTCTAACTGCATTGGGCAGCTGGTACGCCAGTGTCTCCTATAGGCTTTGAAAGATGACCTTAAACCACTTGGCCGATAAGTTAATTCTAATAGCTCACTTAACAAGTACTCCTTCATGAATATATATCCCTCATGACAATATCTGATGTTAAAGTGGTGTTCTGAAGCATATAGGGGAAGTTAGAATCGGAGGCAGAAACTGATGAGGTTGTATGGGTCTCAGACCACCGGCTACCTACAGGACAATATTGTCTGTGTGCAGAAGTGCTGCTCAAGGTACATCTCTTTGGATCACCTGGGCAATTTCCTTCCCAATTTCCCCTCTATTGCAAGTCTTCAGACTTAGATGTGTCCTCTGTGAGGGAAGTATTGTCCCGTTTCCGTGCTGCGGGTGCAGAACTAGCCCAATGAGAAATGACTTTATTCAAGCGCTCTTCTGAGGTTTAAGGTTGCCATTACTGCCCATGCCTTCTTCCTCAGAGAAACTCATGTTGTTATTTGCCTCGAAGCAAACAAGCAGCTGGAAATGACACAGTTTAGTTATGCTTAAAGACAGAAGCTGTTTCCTTTTATTTACTCTGTTTTCTTCTTAATTTGCTCAAGTGACCTTTTCTCCATTTAATGCTGAAAAGAACAAACAGACCAGCTGATTGACCTGGATATCTTTTATTCTTGGTTGCTGAACCTCAGGTGCTCACACACAGTTCAACTGGCTTCTGCAGGATTTCAGCCTATTTGCTTCAGCATAAACAAAATAATGATAATAATAATAAAAACCAACAACAAGACCACTGTTCATTTCTTTACCTTTTCTTCCTCTTGAAAATCTGTAAGATACCCCTGTAAGATTCTGACACCCTGGTATTGTTTTTTTCCCTGTGTATGACAAGAGAGGCTCTCTTATCTGCAGAAATTCTCATTCTTTTCCTTACCTTCTTTGCCCCCTATCTATTTCTGCAGTGCTTTCCTTAAGTCGCTGTTCCCCAATGATCATGTTTTCCAGGGCAAAAACTTGCAGCTGATGTTAGAAAACAAGGGAGGAAATACAATATCTCTCGAAACAGCTTTACATTTTATTCAGGTCTTTGATGACCACTGTGCATTGAACCTTGTATCTTCGGCTGAGCTCCCCACAGTAGCTTACATCTTCTTTTGTCCCCCAGAGGATGCGATTCATTTGTATATGAATAGCTTCAATTGTTCTTCCCAAAGCACGTTATGCATGCAATGGCCTCAGCAGGATTTTATTCGCCCGTCATATGGCCCACTTACATCCTTCTCTGAGGTCTGTCTTAAATTAATTTCTTGTCATCTTCTGCAGACCCAAGTGACCCAAGAAGAGGATGGAGGAGGGAGGAAATTTTGTTCTTTGAACAGATGTTGCCCTTTTTCACTACACCACCCCATCCTCAGGCTCTTAATACATATCTGTAACAATGCTTGTCCTAGGAGCAGTCCCTGGAGCACCTCCCACTATTAACCTCTTTCCATGCTGAGAATTGGACTTTTTATTGCAGCTCTTTGATTTTTATGTCATAGCTTGTTTTCAATCCATGAAAGAACTTTTACCTCTTACCTCAAGGTAACCCACTAAGCTTTCCTTAATAGCTCCTTGTGAGGGCTTTTCTCAAAAAATCTTTTGAAAACCTAAATAAATCGCCTCTGCTTGTTCAGAGGTATCCATTATTTTTGTTAACATTTTGAAATGCATTAAAATAGATAGAGAAGCACAACGATTTACCGTGACAGCCTCCATGCTGGTTTGTCCCAAGCATCTGGGGGCATTGTAACTCTGCCTTCAATGGTTTTTCTCTTATCTTTTCTTCAATTGAAGTAAAGCTTGCCAGCCTGTAATTCCTTCATCTCCTTTCACACCTTTATTTAAAGATGGATACAGCACTGGCCACTTTTCAGCCCTCTGGCGTGAGTTCTGATTTTAATGAAAAAAGTGACAGGCTTTGTGCTAATAGCTCTACTTCTTTGCTCTCTCATTCCTTCTGAATTTGTGTCTGGTCCCAGTGACCTATAGCAAATTGAGTAGTCTTTACGTGTGGGAGTAGGTCCATTAACTTCAGCAGCCCCTCTTTAACTTCAAAGAGCACATCTGTAGAAACGAGCACTCTTCGATCAGGTCTTGTTCCTCTGTCTGCCATACTAAGCATGAATGTTTCCAGGCCACCTTATGCTTCAAGAATTATATGATTTTGGACCAGGTTTTTTTTTTCACTTCTTCCCCTTTTCTTGCCATTGTGTGTTGAGGTTTTGGCCATGGATGGTTTTTTTACTGTATGTGTGTGTGGTTTGTACTACAACAGGTCTCAAAGCCCTTGTGTGAACTGTAGATTTCCAGCACACATCCTTACCCCTCCCTGGCAGTACATCACCTTCATTATCATGAAAGAAGAAGATGAAATCGAGGATTTTCAGTCTTCCCCATGGAGACATGTATGTGTTGTTTTTTTTAAAAAAAATACTTTTTCAGTTATGTCTGTTATGTTTCCTCCTAGGGGCTGAGGATTGAGGGAATTCAGTGAACCAGAAAGTAAATGCGATTGCATTCTCAGAGTGAAATGGGAAAGGTATAAAAATACAGGAGAGTGAAAAGCTATTTAGGTTAAGCAACGCTAGTAGCACAGTAGTTCTTGGACATGAAATGTCACAGGTGGACCAAACACTAAAAGAAGTATTATAAGAATAAGCAGAGTAACTCTTCAAATAATGGAAAGGGGACAGAAATCAAGCTGCCTGTAAGTTGGTGTTTGATGTGCTTCAGATCAGGGTCATATATGTGATCGCCTGCTACGGCAGAGAACTGGATTTGATGACACAAGAGATTTCTTTCACCTTTTTGTCTCAGTGTTTCTGAGACTTAAGTAAGGATGATGCCCTCAGTGGCAGCTGATTTAGACCGTGGTTAAAGAAGCACAGCTGAAAGACAGACAGTGTCATTAATTCCTCTGGCGTTATTGCTGCCTTATGTGCTACAGCCTTGTTCAATTGGACTGAACGATTAACCAAGAGTGTGGATAATCCCCTCCAGTTTACAGTTTAGGATGGATACAGACAACCCAAAGCCTTGAGCATCTTTGTGTCAAGCCAAGTGCAGGGTATGCAAGATGGTGGCATGTATCCCCTGGAAACAATGCAAACAGTAAGACAGCGTGTTTCAGAGAAAATGAGCAGCTGAAGAAGAGAAGCATGAATCACATTTCCTCTCCTGCTGGTCTTTATCCTTTTGTCTTGACAGACCGTCAGGACCTGCTTTTCTCCTTTCCTCTCCACTTTCTCACATGGCATCTTCACAGTCAGCCCTTGGCAAAGGCTTTTTGGTGGCCATTCATTAATTCTGCTTTGGCCTTTAGTAATGTCATCTTGGCTCAAACACTTTCTTGAAATACAGTGCTGCAGATTTCCCCAAATATCCTTGGCATGTTATATGGCACTGGAGTAATGCTAACTCTCTTAAAACATAGATGAAGCAAACAGTGCTAATTTATGCCTTGCTTTTTATTCCCAACATAATTTTGATTTTAATGTCCCGTCCTCACCACATCAATATCTTTTCACTACTGGCACGTTGAAACAAAAAGTAAATATTTCATTTTCTTTTCTTTCACTAAGATGCTCACCCAGAGCATCTGGGAGTATGCAAATGAGACTTGACTGAGGGATGCTGCTTGGGTGCTTTATGGGACATCGGGGCATGAGGATATTGCCCACAAGTGTCAATGAGAATGGAAAATTAGCTACACTGGGTAGTGATGTATGATTTAATACAGCAAAGGATATTTACAGTAAAACAACAGCTCACAAGAATACATTGCAGAATTGTACACTTTGCCTGACGGATCAGAAAGGTTTATTTATTTAAGATACAAAAATCAAGCCCCTTTTCTGCTTTGTTCTGCTGGGTATACTGAGCAGGGCAGTGGCCTATTGCTTTAACTATGATGTATTCCCCTTCCCCACAAAACCCCTACACACTTTAAACAGTAGGCTACCAAAATTCTGTATTTCTCATAATTTTGAACAGCAGGCGGTGTCCAGAAATCCTACATAAGTGGCCACTGAACATGAGTAAGGCACATTGCCTTGAAGGGACATTGAATCTGGGCTGGCTGCAGATGCACAGCTCCTGTGTGCATCAATTTCTTCATCGTCCTTTTGACAGGCTACAGATCTGACCTAGTCCCAGAGACTATGACCAAATTAGTGCTTATTCTGATATCCAGTGGAGATTTTTTTCCATTATACTCTGCCTGTAAGGAGTCTCGGAGCAAAGCTTAGAAGTAGACCCAGAGCTGGGCTTAGTCACCTGGAAATGGCATCTTGAAAAAACTGACGCCTGACAGCCAAGATTATTTAACACAAAAAAAACCACTTCAGCTGAAACCTTGTCCCTGCTGGATTCAATGGTACTCGCACTCCTGTGGGACAAGGGCTTATGAAGATACTCCAGAGACTCTTTCTGAGGCACAGTTTTTGCCCCAAGGATCTGGATTTGGCATTACTTTCTGGAATTAGTTCTTATTTTCCACCTATTTATTATCTTAGTATTTGGAAAAATGGGACCAGGCAAGCTCTAGCTAGTGCTGGCAAGGCACAGCAGAGAGTTTCACATGTAAGCACATGTGCATTTGCATGTAAACAACCACTTTCTGCTGTGACATAACTCAAAGAAAAAGACTGCTAAACAAATATAACCTTGAGATTTGCTTTTTTTTTTTTTTTTTAGAAATAAGTGACTTGAAACAGTGAGATCCTTTCCATCAAACCCTGTGAATGCAGTAGTTTATAAGATGTGCAGCCAGGAGGCTGCTGGAGGGCCATGGGGGGAGCCAGGGCTGAGGCTGCTGGAGGAACTGGGGTGCCAGCTCATGGGAACCAGGATGCAGCTCCCTCCCGCTCCATCAACCTGCCCCCCTCTCCCCTTGCACTTTATTACAGCTTTTAACACTTGTCAGTGCCATACCTGGTGAAATAAAACCTAAACCAGCTCAGTACGTGTCAAGGACTCTTTGCTGGGGATCCAGTACTCAATTTGTCTCTGTACTTGCCTTGTACGATGGGTAATTTAGTAGCAGCACTTAGATACTGAGGTGATAGATGCCTTGTAAATACAGCAGAGAGATTAAGTTATTAGCGTAAATGTGAAAAAAATCGCAGATAGGGAAGGCACTGAAGCTTTGCCCCTCATATGGTCCGTGGAGGGTGTCAATGAATGATCAGCAATCCTTTAAAACTGGTGTCTAGACTCATAACTGAATCCAAGAAGTCTTTACATAAACTAAATGTAAGGGAAGGAAGGTAGCCCATATGGCTGCCCAGGGAAGTGGTGGAATTGCCATCCCTAGAGGCATTTAAAAGACATGTAGACGAGTGGTGCTTAAGGGCATGCTTTATTGGTGGTTTTGGCAGTGCAAGGTTGGTGGTTGGACATGTTGACCTTTAAGGTCCCTTCCAACCTAGACAATTCTATGGTTCTATGATATTTTCCTACCTTTTACTGCTCCTGGATTGATTGTGTCCTGTCACAGCTGCCATAAGCTGGAGCAGCCCATCCCCAGCAATGCCACCTTCCCCGGGCAGCTCACAGAGTGGTGCACAGCGCCTGCAGGAGAGAGACACCCTGGGGCCGTCTCTGTAGCCTCATGTCATAGTGAGAGGGCAATGAGAAATGTCTTTCTGCTGAAGTCACCGTAGTCTTAGGAGTGAAAGAGAAGGAGATGTAAAATAAACCTGACCCTAATTTGAAGCTGTTGGGAGGAACTGCCTCCCCGCAGTAGCTCTACTCTATAAAGCGTGCGGCTGGAGCCTTTGCAGCGCGTGGCTGGACCCCTGCCGTGCTTTTCAGCTCTCTCTCTGTGCAGCACCAGGCAGAGTGAACGCAGCGAAGCTGTGAGCCCTGCCACCCACTGCAGGGGTGAGCCCCGGCTCGCCAAAGGGGTGGGTTTCTGTGATCCCGCAGAGGGAAAGAGTCAGCTTCACTTCTTAGGAAAAAACAGAAGATGCCAGGGTCTGCCAACAGAGAAAATCTGACCTCTGTATCAGAGCATCCATCCGCGCTGGAGCTTGCATTTCTACTGGGGGTAACTCCCTGCTTCAAGCTCTCAGGGCACATGGAGCACGCGTGGCAAAGCAGAGCCCTGCTCATTTTGGGGCATTGCAGTGTCCTTCCTCTGGACCCCACACCAAGAGCGAGGTCTCTCACAGCCCCAGGGAAGGACCTCATCAGCGGGAGCTGTGCACCAAACCCTCAGAGATGATTATGGAATAAGCCACCACCAGGGACAGAGTCTCACAGCTCCCTGTTAGTGAGGAGCTGGTTTGTGCCCTTGAATGAATCTCTTTGAGGATGATGGGGAGGGCTGGCTGCTGAAGAGCCTCTTCAGTTCTCACAAAACTCCGTTTCTTATCTGAATCTTGCTCACTCACATCTTTGGTACGCAGTTCCACTTGCTTTTAGAGAAATGCAAATCATAACAGTTTTAAATTTACCACCCTTCTGTTTCATTGGTGATCCTCTTGTTGCTCACTACTAATTTGGAGACAATTCGGATTGGACTTGAAGCCTATGAAAACTTTGATTCCCTTGAAAAACAATAAATAATTCCAGGGTATGTTTATATCACCCTTTTTGTTGCACAAAAGAAAGGAGGAGACTGCAGAGATGTCAGACAATAATCTGTCTTCAGTACAAAGAGTGAATGGGAAGCTACTTTCCCTGTTTGCCTACAATATAGCTTCTTTCATGTGACTCCTTTAATCAAGTTTCGTGATCAAATTCTGGCCTGTTTTGTGTTCACAGGGCTGGTTTTACATATGCTTTGCAACTAGAAAATGTCAATGACACATGGAAATGCTTGTATTTGCAAAACAACAGTTAGACAGTTGCTGTTTGTAAGCAGCGACAAGCAGTCGGTCTGGAGGAATGAGGGGAGGGGGGGGTGTCTGTGTTGTGTCCACAACAGCGCGATGTGACCTAGGAAAGGGTGATGTATGGGGTGAAATGTGGGGAGGAAAAAGTCACCTTCAAAGCTGCTTGTGGGAGAAACTTGGACTCATCAGCAACATCTTGTGGAGCTTCACGGCAGCTTTTCGCTCCTCCTTTGCACTGGTGTGATGACTGCGGCTGTCTCGGACTGGGCAGAGTCAAGCCCTGGGGGTCTATTAATAAAAGTGTCTGCCCAAACGCCTTCACACTCCTGACGTGTAGCTGAGTGTAGGGATTGTGCTAAATGGGAACAAACACAACAAATAAAATATCCTGGGGTAGGGCTGGGAACTGTGAAGTTATAGGGTGTGAAGTTACAACTAGGAGAGTGAATAAGCTTGCATGGGGAAGAAACTAGATGTGCACACATCCAGCTTCATTTGGCACCTCGTAATCAACAGAGGTGCTCCAAAATTTGGGTGAACATCAGCACAACTGGAATCACATTGAAGCAGTGCCATTGTGTTCGCACTTACCCTTGGATGGTGGGGCACTTCTGCCAGAAAGGAAAAACAGTTTGGAGTGACCCTACGTCAGCCTTTTAGCAAGGCTGATCTTCCAAGCTCTTACAGATTCTGCACAGGACTTAAAAGCAACTAAAGAAGATCGAAGCTTACCAGAAATTCAAGGGAGAGAAAGCGCAGAGGAAAAACACAGGCACTCTGCAAAATGATTGTGAGACCTTTCCAGGTGAACACTGCGGATGAACAAAGACTCCTTGGCAGAAAATAAAGATGACTCTGGTGAGTCGTTACAACATTACTGTGCCTGGCAGGAATTATGGGGAATATACAGATATATGTGTTCCTCACATATATATTCTATGTATTAAAGCAAGTGCTTTAATAACAAGAAGTGGAGAAAGAAAAAAAAAAAAAAGAGGGAACTCAGTTGGGCAGAGCAATGAAGAGGGAATGTTGCTCTATCAGGCTCAGCACCTCATAAAACACAAGGGAACTGTGGCAACTCTTTCCATCCCAGGCATCTTGGGCCTGATTCTGATCATTTTTGCATCATTTATCTGTGCGTATCCAATCAGAAGTTGAAATAAGCTGAGGTGGCAGCTAGACACATTGGTAGGGAAAAAAAAAACCAACCCAATCTACATTAATTGCTAGGACCACAAGCTTAGTACCCTGCATAGTACCCTGAATAGGGTAAGCGTGAGTTTGAGATGGGTTTACATGCCCAAGCCACTTTGCCCATCCTGCCAAGGCAGTCCTATATGCTGCTTCTCCTGACTCACACCCTGGGAATGTGCTTGGTGGACCCCAGACACCATAACTCCAGCATATCCTGTATGGGCAGTCCTGTTCACCTGTCCAAGGGACACACACAGTCAAATAAACAATTCAGAATCACTTGAAAGCCAGCAGGGAAATCAGTAACATCCATCATAGATTTGTCATGCAGAAATCATTTGAAAGTCAATCTGATTTTCCTCTATGGTGGGACAACAGGCTTTATGGATAAACAACACATAGCAGATGTGGCATACCCTGATGTCAGTAAGGTTTTTGATATTTTTTTTTCACTTAATATTCTTGGAAGCAATCTAGGAAGCATGAAAACAATGTGGATGTAGTGCCAGTGAGTATCTAACCTACCTTCTAACTGGTTGTCTGTCCTGAAGCAGGAACATTCAAGGAAATGGATTCTGTAGAAACTGCTCCTGGCTGCAGTTCTGCTCTATGTTTTCATCCCTGATCTGAACGAGGGAATGGAGTCCAGTAGTTTAATACACAAGTGAGGCTGGTAGGGCTGGTAATGCATGAAAGCAGAGAATGGGAATTTTAAATGAGTTCGACACGAGGGAGATGTGGTCTGAGAAGGATCTACTGCGGGTCAGCAGGGAGAAGTGCAAGGTACAGCACTGTAAAACTCCAGTGCACAAGTGCATGGGGCAAATTAGCAAAACAGAAGTTCCCCAGACAGGGCTCTGGGGGCTACCGTCTAACTGAAGCCGAATATGACTCGCCAAACATTATACCCCGCTACGTAAGGAAGCATATGGCTGATGAGACACAAACCAACCCTCTGCTGCAATTAGCTATGGGGAGACCTCAGCTGGAGGACTGTCTGCCTCGGAAAAAGGTGTCCCAGTTTGAAGATAATCCTGAACAGAGCAATGAGACTGGCTAGAGGTCTCCTAAAGCCTATCTTATAAGACTGAGCACACTGTGCCTGGTTGTCTTCCAGAAGTGGAAGGGAGTGCAACGTGATAGTAATTCTTGCATGTAGGTAAGGGTGCTACAAAACGGAAGGGGATACACTATTCTTCATGTTCCTATGGGGTGGCTGAAACCCCAATATTCCCATGAGGGAACCTTTTTCTTTCTCACAGGAAGAATTGAGAGGGTGGGATGGGCTGTCTGGGGAGGCCATGGGGTGCCTGTTACAGGAGAGCCATAAGAATCATAAGAAATGGTACAAGTGTGACTGCTTCTGCCTTGTCACAGGGACAGGGACAAGACAGACTCCAGCAGCCTGTTCCTACCCGGGGATTCTGGGACTGTGGAAGTAATGTTATTGGATTCCGTTACTGTTGGGGTTGTTCTGCTTGGCTGATTATTTACTGGAAGACATTAACTCAAAGTAAAACACCAACAATCACCCTACAGCATTAGAAGTTTACCAAATTGAGGAATTTCCTTTCAAAAACCATTCTTAAGTAGGACATTCAATGTAGTTTATGAGGATAAGAAAAGCCATCTAGGGAGCTAGTACAGGGAAGCTGCTCCTGTGGCTAGAACACCATCTAGGATATAAGAGTGCTGGGTTTTATTTGTGTTGTTCTGCCATACATGTCTTGCTTGCTCTTGAACTAGTCTGTTTGCTCAATCAGTAAAGTGTAACTAGTATTACATTCTGGTGTGGATATCATGTCTGAAGCCTCTCTGAAGTCTGCCAGGGACTCACAGGCTATAAAATGAGGGTTTATACAAAACACCTAAGATAGAGAAATTCAGATATAAGATTCTGTAAGTATTTTTACATGGAGAAAACATATACCTCGCCTGATTCTCTGCCTTCAAATAGATGCTAAGTAAAATGGTTTATTTAGGATGATTGATTATAGGAACTCCACTCATACATCCCAAACATATTCTACAATCACATCTTCTTTTTCATTTGCAAGGGCTGAAAAGAATTTTCATATCTCTTCTCCCCCCTGTGATTTATCATTTCTGAGGCTAAGCCTGTTATCAACATGGGTTCGCTCCAGAGCTCCCAGAAGTCATAACACATTAGCATGTCTTATTAAACCAAGGCTGTGGTTAGAGCTGCAGAAATAGCAACGCTCTTTCTAAAGAAAAAGAAATAATAAAGGATCGAATTCTGCATTTATTAGTTCTTCTCCTGTCAAAGATCTCTTTGGATGTCAATGGGCTTCGTGCTGCGCTGTCAAAGGCCACATATAACAATTTAGGTGGTATTGATCTAATGAGATTCAGACCAGCTAAAAGTTAAGTACTTAGTCTCTAACGGTTAGGCTCTTTCTATAACCAGTGGAGAGGGCTAGGTATGTCATTCCCCCTGACAGTAGATGTTCAAGACAAATCCGAAGAATTGTCCCAGAAGTGCCCATCTTTGCAGCTGCTTTTATGGAAGGACTCCAGCTGCTCAGCCTGGATTTAAGCTGGCCAGGTTTTAAACAGCTAATGTCAAGTATGATTAAATTCATCCTTAGAGCTTGACTCAGAGCTTGTTGGAATAAACAGGATCTTTCTGTTGACCCGTGTGACCCCTGGGCCAGATTTTCCTGTCTTGAAAATATGTAAATCCAGTCCCTTTCCTCCTCGCAGACCAGGGTGTCAGGATGTTGTTCTTCTCTTATACCTGTTTTGCCTTTGGAAATTATGGCAAAAAGGTTCAATAACCTGAATGGGAGACTTGTCTGAGGAGCAGGAGCAGGATTGGGCCCAAAGAGCACCATTTCTGAACTAATACAGTGTTAAATGGCAGCTTGCTCTGAACCCCATCAAAAGCAACAGAAAGATTCCCAATGGGAGTTAGTTCAGATTTTATGTTAGGCAACAGAGATGTTCATTTTACCTTTGCAGATGAATCATGGTTCCTGTGGGTTTGATTTTACAAACTTCCTACAGAGATCAAAACTAACATATCTGAAATGTGATCCTCCACATGATACTAACTGTGCCAGTTTGCCCCAGTGGGATATAGCTTCCTGTTCATTATAAGGGTCCTTCTTCTAATCTATCTCTACAGAGGTGTCTTAAAGAGTTCAAATGAGTGATTAGAGGTATTCCTGCTGTCACTTTACACACTTCTACAATCAAAAATAAGTCCCAGGTTCCAATCATCTAAGAGAGACCCTTGGTGCCATGGGAGTGGGCAGACTCCAAAGCCCTCTGGGAGGTGGTATGTACTTGCAGCAGCATTAACACCTATGCTCTCTTTGGCCTCTCTTTGATTTTATTTTCATTTTTCTTTCTAAGTGAGGCAAGTAAATTGCAAGTTACCATGGTCCTGTAGCAGCAGCTAGAAAGATTATACATATCCAGGGGAGGAATTGGTGCCAGGAGATGCTAAAAGTGTGACCATTTGTGGTGACTCGCTTGGAACTGTGGCCAGAGATGCTCTGTTGCCCAACAGTACGGAGTTATCTCTTGCAATCATGATGTATTTCTTGCCTGGAAGACAAGCCACCTTAGGAAAGATCAAGGATTTCTAGATACTGGAAAAGAAGGCAGTTAGAAACCTCAGAAGCAGCCTGATCTTGTGAGACTGGCTTCTCACATATCAGAAATGCGTCGTCTCCGAAGTGACCTATCTCTCGCTAATAATGATTATCAAGAGGAAGTGGATTGTGGCAGGAAATGAAAGCAGAGGCGGAAGGGACATGCTTCAGTTAGCCACCACAGTGAAGGGAGGGAAAGAGAAAAGGATTGAACAACAGGCTGGCTTCCCATGGAGGGAGGTGGCATTGCTCCATCATCTGTGCAGCTTATGACGGCTGGTGCAGGAAATATTTATCACCATAATGACAAGGAAGAAGATGAAGAGCTGAGATAGCCCCCAGCTTATTCATTTCCTATTTCTCAGAACAGAGAAATACCTGAAGATGGTGGAACTAGGTGTGTAGCAGATGTAAATAGACAGGACCTAGTCATGCCCTGTAGCTATATTGATTCAGCCTTGCTCAGGGTGTCCTGGTGCTTTGTTGGTGTCAGAGCTTTGCCTGCAGAAGGGTGATGCAGGGATGTGAATGTCAGGATGCTGCTGTCTTCGTGGAGAAAGGAACTCCAGGACCAGGTCTGTGAGACCCATCACACGCACTCAGCTGGGCTCCAGGTGCTGCCATTCCCTTCTTCCTTTGATCCCTGCCGAGCAGCACACATGCTGCCTGCACCATCCTCCTGCTTCATACGCAGCCAAAGAACACAGGGAGCTTGAAAAATTCAGCCAGGTAGGGCACATCCCAAGACAAACAAGCGTAGCTCTTACTGGTTTCTGACTCTTTCAGTGGTCAAGGGCAGTAAGATAAACACCTTTTGTTCAGCATCTCCTTCCCCCTGTGTAGAGGGGAGTGTTAGCAGCAGCCAAAGATCCTACAGCTGATCAGAGCCTGGAAGCTGCTGATGTACTTTGCTATTGTAATTTCTTGTTCATTGTTTCCTGTGGAGCACAACCACGGTGTCCAATCGCCTGTGGCAGCAAGCAGGTGAAATGAGGCATCAGGGTGAGAGAGAACGGAATATCCACCAAAAATCCCACCATCTGAAAATGCTTTCATGCCTCTATTTTCCTGTTTTCTCACACTCTCTATTCATGTCCTTCTTCCCCCTGCTGCTGCCTGGGCTTCTTGCAAATGAAATTTTTTTGTGAATAACAAACAGCCCCACTGTGCTTTTTTGGACAAAACTGGTAAGAGGCCCCAGAATACCCTTCATAACCAAGGGAAACCACCTCCGTGTCGGAAAATCAGATCCTGTTTAGAAGCCAGGAAAAGCTTGGGACCTAGAATAATAAGTGTTTGAAAGGCTGATCTTCCTGTGGACTTGCACCCTGGGTGTGGGAGCCAGTCTAATAAGAGCAGCAATTGCTCCTGTCCCTCAGCAACCAAACGTCTTCCTATCCCTCCTTTATCCAGCTGCTGCTTTGTCACACAGCTCGTAGGAATGTATGTTTGTCTACTCTACCTTTCCACCCAACTGGTTGAAGTTTGGTGCTGAGACAAAGAAACAGAGAAATAGGCAAATTAGGAAAGAGATGATTACTTAATCTTAATTCCTTAAGGAATACTCCTCACCTCTAAATCTGCTTCTATCCCACAACACCGCTGTTGGTTTTTTATCTCTCTTTTATACCTGTCATGGAAAGCTGGTTGTGATTTTTCTTCCCCTAACTGAAAGGAGGATCTCTGTATTGGCTAAGTGCTGCTCACATCTATGTCTCCTTTTGCTTCTGAATCATGCTGCCTGGTCTAGCTTAAGGCACGAATGGGTTTAGTTCTTTCTTCTCCCCATCCCATGCTGTGCCGCAATGTTCTCAGCACTCCACTGTAGTTGTCCTTGTGCGGACACCCACCCAAGTTGTTTAAGGAAGTTTGCCCTTCTCTTCCACTCTCATTGTAGGGCAAGAGCATGAATGAAAAGTACATGATGGAAGAACTTGTGTTATGTCTCACTGACCAATGGCTCATTTCCTGAACTACTGGTGTGCATTACAGATGTTTGGGAGCAGTTGTCTACTCTACCTTTCCACCCAACTGTGGTAGGTATGGACCTGAGCAAGGGACACACCACACACACCTTTAGAGACGGGGAGCTAGGTCAGGATGTGAGCAGTCATAGAGCAGACAGCAATCTGCTTGCTTTAGGGCAGTTTGACGTCTCGATAGCGTACAAATTGCACATGGGAGTGTCTGGATAAAGAGTAAGGCTGCCCATGGGTCAATGCAAGGCTCAGCTTCTTTTAACAATTCAATCCTTGCCTATGACAAGGTGAAATAGTAGGTCTGAGCTGCCTCTTGAGGACTGAGGATAGTACTTCCATCCTGCTGGGAATGAAGGTCACTCAGCAACGCATGGGGAATAATCTTCTGCTCCAAGAGAAGTCCTTGAGGGTTGGAACCTCTGTAACTTCCCCCTCAAGCTGATCCAATCTTCCTGGCTCACAGCTGTAACCTGAGATACTGGGGAGGAAGAGGAGGGAGACAGAAAAGAAGGGGCAAGCACATCAAAAATTTAATCCTCCACAAAGAGTTGAAATGCAAAATCAAAAGATGTATCACAAACAAAATAAAGCTCCCTGAAGTATTTGTTTAATGTTTATCCAGTTCTGAATCCTTTTCTTGGTGAACGGTCTGTTCTCCCTGTGAAGTGAAAAGGCTGGGACTGCCTGCCAAGCGGTTGAAGACTTCAGAGCAGAACATGGGAGATTGTATCTCAAGGATAGAAGCAATGAAAAAGCCTGCTCCCTGCATCCCAAGTCTCAGGTGAAGAATGTTTGTGTTCAGCTAATGAAAAACGGTGGCATCTGTGTACACTTTCACATGGGTGCATCTTGCATCTGTTCATTTCTTGAAAGCAAAGCATCCTTGGAACTGTCTGTAGGATCCCTGCTGCTTTGCACCTTGCCCTCTTTTATTTCTGCATTGCTATTATTATTATTATTTGTTCCCTGTAAAGTTGCTACTAAAGTGCTGGCTCTGAGATTTGAAGTCCTCGTTTCTTGAGTGACAAAGCCTTCATGAATCTGAGCCAAGAATCAGCAACTGGGATTTATTTAATGGATAAAGTTCTTTTGCACTTTTCTAAGCAACAAAGGGACATTGAATATTTGGATTTGAGGATGTTAAAACTTGTTTAAAAAAAGCAACCACGCACATACCTGCATTCTATAGATATATGCATGACTGAAATGTACACTGATGTATCTATAAAGGATGATCTTACTGTTCTTCAAGTGGTTGTAGACAGTACCCTTCCCTAATTTTTTTTTTTTTTAAAGGAGAAGAAAGAAAAAAAACAAAAACAGAAAAAACCCACACTCACTTTACTGAGTGCTGATTTAGAAGAAGTTATTAGTGACAATTTTCTCAGGTCAGGATCCTTTGCACTTGAACGTCTAAAGGAAAGTTAATTTCCACAAGGAAATAAACCAGGATAAGGGAACAGGTGAGAAAGGGCACAGATAGATACTTTAGTAATGAAAAAGGGCAAAGCACATGGCCTTAGGAGATGGGAGGGATGCCTGGAGATCTCAGAGGGTTGGCAATGAAACCCTCTGAGAAAAAGTCTTTCACCTCCAGGTCAATGGCTCAAAGCCAGCTGAAGACAAAGAATGGATTGACGGTCTTGATGAAGGGAGTTGGTAATAGTCTCACACCCATTTTGGCTGGAAAGGACGCCCACTTCTCAGCCAGCTCCTTCAATGGCAAATTCTGCTTTAGCAGAGAAGTGACAAAGGCACTGAAATTATATTCTTTGCTTAGTCCCCACTGAATAACCAGAGGTCAAGACTGAGATACACTAGTCCTAGTCACCGTTTGCAGAGGCTCCTCCAGCTCTTTCAGGCACCAGAGCTTTCAGTCTCACAGCCTTTCTGAGAAGTTACTTTTCATACAAAGTGAAACTGGAGTCTAGATCACATTTTTATAATAGTCTGCCGTTTCTGTAGAGCCATGTACAGTTGGGCTCATGAGGTCGAATTTTCAGTGTAGCTGAGCTGTTTCCATTTCCAAATATTCCAGTTATTTCTGAACATGCAGCACCTGGAAATACCCCATCACATTAATGACAGCACTGTATTTGATAGGCTTAACGTGGCCATATCACACTATCCTGCCTCCTCTCCTGTGATCCTACCTGGAAGAGAGGGTGAGGGTATGTGGCAGAGTCCAGAGTGTGGCATGGGTGTGAGCTGGGGCTGATAGTCATTCCTGCCTATGCACATCACTCCTTTTTTATCTTTGTCCTTCTGAGCAAGCAATATTTCTGGGACCACTGCTACCCTTTTCAGCCTCTTGCCTCTTACTCTCACTTTTTCCAGTCCAAGAGCCCTTGCCTCAGGCCACCAGTGTTGAAAAGACCAGGCCACCATCTCCTGCCCTTATTGTCCAACTGATCTCTTCCCCCATTCTGGCACTGTCTTCTATGACAACAAGGCATCTGGGACATGAGGGAGGGTTGGGTCAGTATATAGGCTGTAAAGAGAGGAGGTGGGGATGTTTCTAAAAACATTTCCTCCTTCCCTTGCAAGCTGCTTGTTTTCCCTGACAGTGCAGTTGCAACTCCCATCAGCTTATAGAACAGACTGTGAACCATTCGCTCAAATCCCTTAGTGAGTCCCTCTGCAAACAGTGAGAAACTCCATTAGCAGTGGCCAAGCTCTTCAGCGTACTCTGTGGTGCCTCCTTTTCCTTCCCTCCTCCTTTTCCTTCTCTCCAGCGCTCCTAATTAGGTCATTAATTCCTAAATCAGGCACACCAAAGCTGCTGCCACGGCAGTGTAAGCGTCCCTGCCATGAGGGAAAAGTGGGCTCAGCATGGAAAGCCAGTACCCGCTCACTCCTCAGCTGCTTTGTGTGTTAATATAACAGCCCTCCACAGAGGTTCCTGTCTGGGGAATGGAAATCTAGTGTTTGCTGCTTGTTGAGATTTCTTTTTCCTCCATAAGCCACCTGAGTTTTATATATATATATTTATATGTATATATTTTTTCCTGTTTTCCTCTTGCTTTCCTCCCCCTGCTAACTTGCGTGTGGCAGTTATTTTAAGTGAGCCTTCCGCACCATACGGAACGGACGTTTTACCTGCAGAGCTGAGTCCAGGCCTGTGATTGGAGATCTGGAGCCGATAGCCCTCTTCTTGGCACTCAACCATTTCTTTTGACTTCAAAGCAAGAAACAAAAGATGTTTCAAGGACTTCTTTGGAAAATCACCATTAGATATGATGAGGCTTAGGGCCGTTTCCATGGCAATGGAGCCTTTTTACATTGTGATTATTGCTGCAAAATGGAAATGTTCTTTTGTCTCTGAAAGTCTGTTCACTTATTTATATATATGNATTATTATTATTTGTTCCCTGTAAAGTTGCTACTAAAGTGCTGGCTCTGAGATTTGAAGTCCTCGTTTCTTGAGTGACAAAGCCTTCATGAATCTGAGCCAAGAATCAGCAACTGGGATTTATTTAATGGATAAAGTTCTTTTGCACTTTTCTAAGCAACAAAGGGACATTGAATATTTGGATTTGAGGATGTTAAAACTTGTTTAAAAAAAGCAACCACGCACATACCTGCATTCTATAGATATATGCATGACTGAAATGTACACTGATGTATCTATAAAGGATGATCTTACTGTTCTTCAAGTGGTTGTAGACAGTACCCTTCCCTAATTTTTTTTTTTTTTAAAGGAGAAGAAAGAAAAAAAACAAAAACAGAAAAAACCCACACTCACTTTACTGAGTGCTGATTTAGAAGAAGTTATTAGTGACAATTTTCTCAGGTCAGGATCCTTTGCACTTGAACGTCTAAAGGAAAGTTAATTTCCACAAGGAAATAAACCAGGATAAGGGAACAGGTGAGAAAGGGCACAGATAGATACTTTAGTAATGAAAAAGGGCAAAGCACATGGCCTTAGGAGATGGGAGGGATGCCTGGAGATCTCAGAGGGTTGGCGATGAAACCCTCTGAGAAAAAGTCTTTCACCTCCAGGTCAATGGCTCAAAGCCAGCTGAAGACAAAGAATGGATTGACGGTCTTGATGAAGGGAGTTGGTAATAGTCTCACACCCATTTTGGCTGGAAAGGACGCCCACTTCTCAGCCAGCTCCTTCAATGGCAAATTCTGCTTTAGCAGAGAAGTGACAAAGGCACTGAAATTATATTCTTTGCTTAGTCCCCACTGAATAACCAGAGGTCAAGACTGAGATACACTAGTCCTAGTCACCGTTTGCAGAGGCTCCTCCAGCTCTTTCAGGCACCAGAGCTTTCAGTCTCACAGCCTTTCTGAGAAGTTACTTTTCATACAAAGTGAAACTGGAGTCTAGATCACATTTTTATAATAGTCTGCCGTTTCTGTAGAGCCATGTACAGTTGGGCTCATGAGGTCGAATTTTCAGTGTAGCTGAGCTGTTTCCATTTCCAAATATTCCAGTTATTTCTGAACATGCAGCACCTGGAAATACCCCATCACATTAATGACAGCACTGTATTTGATAGGCTTAACGTGGCCATATCACACTATCCTGCCTCCTCTCCTGTGATCCTACCTGGAAGAGAGGGTGAGGGTATGTGGCAGAGTCCAGAGTGTGGCATGGGTGTGAGCTGGGGCTGATAGTCATGCCTGCCTATGCACATCACTCCATTTTTATCTTTGTCCTTCTGAGCAAGCAATATTTCTGGGACCACTGCTACCCTTTTCAGCCTCTTGCCTCTTACTCTCACTTTTTCCAGTCCAAGAGCCCTTGCCTCAGGCCACCAGTGTTGAAAAGCCCAGGCCACCATCTCCCGCCCTTATTGTCCAACTGATCTCTTCTCCCATTCTGGCACTGTCTTCTATGACAACAAGGCATCTGGGACATGAGGGAGGGTTGGGTCAGTATATAGGCTGTAAAGAGAGGAGGTGGGGGTGTTTCTAAAAACATTTCCTCCTTCCCTTGCAAGCTGCTTGTTTTCCCTGACAGTGCAGTTGCAACTCCCATCAGCTTATAGAACAGACTGTGAACCATTCGCTCAAATCCCTTAGTGAGTCCCTCTGCAAACAGTGAGAAACTCCATTAGCAGTGGCCAAGCTCTTCAGCGTACTCTGTGGTGCCTCCTTTTCCTTCCCTCCTCCTTTTCCTTCTCTCCAGCGCTCCTAATTAGGTCATTAATTCCTAAATCAGGCACACCAAAGCTGCTGCCACGGCAGTGTAAGCGTCCCTGCCATGAGGGAAAAGTGGGCTCAGCATGGAAAGCCAGTACCCGCTCACTCCTCAGCTGCTTTGTGTGTTAATATAACAGCCCTCCACAGAGGTTCCTGTCTGGGGAATGGAAATCTAGTGTTTGCTGCTTGTTGAGATTTCTTTTTCCTCCATAAGCCACCTGAGTTTTATATATATATATTTATATGTATATATTTTTTCCTGTTTTCCTCTTGCTTTCCTCCCCCTGCTAACTTGCGTGTGGCAGTTATTTTAAGTGAGCCTTCCGCACCATACGGAACGGACGTTTTACCTGCAGAGCTGAGTCCAGGCCTGTGATTGGAGATCTGGAGACGATAGCCCTCTTCTTGGCACTCAACCATTTCTTTTGACTTCAAAGCAAGAAACAAAAGATGTTTCAAGGACTTCTTTGGAAAATCACCATTAGATATGATGAGGCTTAGGGCCGTTTCCATGGCAATGGAGCCTTTTTACATTGTGATTATTGCTGCAAAATGGAAATGTTCTTTTGTCTCTGAAAGTCTGTTCACTTATTTATATATATGTGTGTGTGTGTGTATTTCTTTCAGCAACAAAAAAAATAATAAAAGGAATTAGATCTCATGGCAGGTTCCCTAAGCTAAGTCACCTTCTCACCCTGTGAAGTTTTTCTTATTCCTTTAAACTCCCCCATCAAAGCAAAAACTTCACAAGGGTTTGATTTAAGTGAATATTAGTATTTAGGCCATCAGATTAACTGCCTTTTAACAGAGGGTACTAACATCTAATTGTCCCAGCAGACTGAGAACGTGATGAACAGAGGTGATCTGTTGACCTGAAAGAGCAAATCAAATGTCTCCCTATGGCTGTGACTATCTCCTCTTTTGTCCTACTGTGCTCGATCTCTTTATATCTGTTGCTTCATCCTACTACTTTGCCACCACTGATCAGAGTTTGCTTGAAAATCAATGATGCAATCAAAACCCTAGGCTCCCCTAAAACTGCGCCACTTTCCTGCAGAGTAAACACTTCTGTCTTCATTCAGACATGGAGAAGGCAATTTGGGCATGCTGAAAACGAACCCTAACCCTCAGATGAAAATACCTGAATTTTCTCTTTCTGATGATCAAATTACTTTTGGGTAGGGTAAGAGGAGAGATGTGGGGAGGCGACAAGTACATCTCGGGGGCTAAAGAGTATACAGTTCCCATTTGTACAGGCATTCTTCAGTTTTCCATTTGTGCCCGTGATCAGAAATGCCAGGACCAAAGTGACACAAACAAATGCCACATCTGGCCCAGCATTTGTATGTACTTCTTCATCTCATGTGGCTGGGTCTGAACCTTGCCCAGGTTATTACCAAGAACTGTGGATGCATGGAGCTGTGCTTGAGAGCAGCTCTGTTGCAGGGGATCCTCCTGGCCCCCATCCCTGCTCCCAATGTGCAGCTCGGGGCCAGATCCCTGCACAGCTCTGGTGTGTGTGTGATGAGCAAAACCACCCCAGAGCCTTTGCTCCCTCCCAGCATCACTCTCTTCCTCCGTGCCACCCTCAGATGTGCTCAATGGCTTTCCACTCATGATAGCGCCTGAGGAATCTGCCCATAAAAGCTGAGGTTTAGCTCCTGCCAGTTTCCCCGTTTGTTGTGTTATTGTCATTTTCACTGCCAGTTAAACGGAGTTTTCTTCCACTCTCTCCTCACGCTCCTTTTGCTTGCATAAAACATGATGCTGTATTGTGAACAATGCAGGAATACATTACATAAATTTCTCTTTGATATCCAGCGTGTTTCCTGCTGTAATGGAATCGGAACAGAGCAACCTCTCCTCCCCGACATGTCAGATAACTCTCTACCCGCTCTCCATTAGGACAAATGTCTGCAAGCCTTTGAAGAGCTAAACACCATAAAGGAAAAAGAAAATGTTAAGGGTGCTCCAGTGGGTATCGCTGGAAATAATTGGGTTGAATTAAGCGAAAGGAAAATTTAGGCCAACTAACGGGAATAAAAGAGCAAAGCCTGTTAGGCTAAGAAGTTGTCTCCGAAGCTATTAGCCTGGGGAATCATCTCAAAGGAAGATGGTACAAACTTTAAAGAGCAAAACGTATGATTTAGGGAGACAGTCTGTAAAGGCAGTTGGTGAAAAATGTATGGCTTTGAGTCATTTTAAGCTAGACTAAAATGAAGCACTTCAGACCAAAATGCAGTAAAAAACACTTTGTTAGACTGTGTGGAAGATGCTGAACTACTGAAACTCTTCCACATTAACTTCTTGTGCCTTGATAATTCAGGGAATATCTCCTTGTACATTTACACAGCATATCTGCACGCTGGCTGGCAGCCAAAGTGTACCAAAGCAGACCACGAGCCCTGGTTGTTACGCAAGAATGAACTGGGGGAAATTACATACGTCACTATCTCCCTGGAACGGTCGCTTATTCCCTGTGGGAAAGCACACACCCTGTCAAGTTGCTTGTCAGCAGGAACCTGAAGGCAAAATTCTGCTCTTTGACTTATGTTCCCTTAACGCTCTCTCCCACGCTGCTCTGGGCTATGGCATAAAACAGCCTGTGAGATGTCACCGAGACATGCCTGAGCAGGTTGGCATCCCACATGGTCTAATCCACGCAGATTCAATGAGAGACTGGAAGAAAAGTGCTCAAGTGCCACCCACACTTCCCGATTCTGACTAGCAACTGAGATTGGAAACGCTACAGATACCTTTAGAGAGTGATGTGAGCAAGATGCCTTCTTTCATTTAAAGGTTCCTGCTTTGATTCTTCCTACTACTTCTTTTTAGTACAGCAGTAGACCATATTTTTATGCTAAAAAGCCTGCTTTTTTTTTTTTTTTTTTTTTTCTCAGAATAGACTAGAAACCTATTTTTTCTCCTTGGACTATTAGACTTGCTGACATGATCTCCACAAATCCAGTGTCTAAATCCTCATCTCCATCTGGTGAAGTTCCAGTTCACAGTTCTTACCTCCATACCTCTGTCCTTCACTGACAACCTCTCCTTATGTTTCTCTTAGATTTTTTTATTCTGAAGACAATTCCTAAATGAGAGCTGCAGATCGAGACTGGAAAATGAAAGGCAGGCTGGGGTCATTCTGGGTTGTGCATTGCTCATGACTTGGACCTGGCTGATGAGACATAACTTTCAGTTCTGCGTTTCTCTCTAATCATGTGAAACCCATGATTCTACTCCCAGCTATTCATATGAGTGAGTTACATCCAAGCTTTGCTTTCTGGGACTCTTGTATCTGGACATTTTTGGCCAGTAACTACATTCATTCATCTCTAGTGTCATGCATCTAAAGCTGTTAGTATACATGCTCTTTCAAAACTCCCTTGCTCGGGGACTCCCTGTCCCCTTTGCCATCATAAGCACTCAAAAATTCTTCCAGTTTACTGCTTTTATCCTTCCTCCTGGGTGCTTGCTGATTAGATCTTCTCAATGACATGCTAAGTTGTTTTACTGACATTGATGCATTATGCTGGACTCCATCAGCCTAGCAACCTTTGGGACCAGTCCTAGGAGTCAGGCAGCCAGACAGCTCAACTTGTCTCCATCAATCAGGAAGTGAGACTTTATTGGCCAGAATGAGGGCTACAGGTGTACGCCACTGTCACAGTTTTAAATAAACACAATCAGTTTGCCCAGTGCTAAGCAACTCTTTCTGAGAGCGTGTTGGTAAATGTGTTTATAAAGCATAAGAGTCCAATCCATCAGCCCTCAAAGAGCCTAATCAATATATTCCAATTTGATCTTAGAGAAGTTTCGCCTCTGGGAAGTTTAATTTATTTCAACTCATGACCATGAAAAAATGAACAGCCACGGCACTTTGACAAAATAGAAAAAGCGGATGATGTTGTATCCAGCACCCGTTCCATTTCAATTTTCCATTTTACCTGAACAAATCACTCCTACGACTTGAATGACCATGAAAACTGATCGAGCGATGGAGAGAGACTGCGGGCCAAAGGGGAGAGAGAAGGAATAAAATATGGATGGGAAATATAAGATGCAGGACTTCTAAGATGCTGGGCGGTGTGAGTTGCCTCTCTAGCAGGCTATAGCTGAAGTGGAATCCCTAGCACTTCAAATGGAAGGTAAATTCATTCCTATCACAGCTGCACAGGGCTGCTTACCTAGTGTCTGAGCAGGGTACTACATAGAAGCCTCTTCCCTGCATTTATACAAGACTCTTATTGTATGTTCTTACAACTTTTTCATTGATGACCTCACTGCCCATTTCTCCCGATCCCAAATTTAGGAACCAACTCTGAATCTTCCTTTAAAACGTTAGTGCAGTGGCTAAACAGAAGACCATCTGGAGTTCTTCTCCTGAGCCACATCCAAGCGTTGCAGTGTCTGAGCAAATTAGAGCCAGAAATGAATAGCTGAGGAGCATCTCTCCGGGGAAGACCTGCCTGAACATCACAGCTGTGAATCCTGCACTCACGCCTTCCCATCTAAAGAAATGTTTGGACAGGACCAGGTTTTCATGGTTTTTATTTGAACTCTTTGATGGTCCCTTTAACAGAACTACTAGTTGAAACCTTGCTCATGTGGTTCGGGGGTATTTCAGGTAATCCACTGTTTATTGACAGTGGCTCACCTCTGCTCTAGAGGTTAAGATCACAGTGCTCTTGTCAGATCAATGTACAAGATACTTCAAAGTGTATTTAAGAAAAATACCATGTAAAACAAATGAAACATTTATTTCACTAACCCTCTGAGGAGTTAAGCCAAGATGTTTGACATACTTGTTATCTGACAGTGTGGTGGGTTTTCTTTTTTCACTCCATGCTGGTTTCCAGCAGGGATTTTGTTCAGAATGGACCATAAGACTGTGTTATAAAGGGACATCCTTGGTTTTCACTCAAGAGGGCAGCTGGAGGAGGAAAATAGGTGTCATCCCATTATCGGAGACACTCACTTTTCTTCCTGGGAACCATCACTGTATAAGCAACAATTTTTTTTCTGGCCTTGCCCTACGCTGTCATAAAGGATTTGGGGGAGGAGGCTCTGTTTAACGCTAATTTGTTAAGAATTGAATCTACTGTCCTCAGCAAATGCAAATCAGTTGTTTATACCGATGCCAGAAAATGTAAAATCAGAAATGAGTGTGTTGATTTTCTTTCCTCCAACTGCATTTCATCCTAATGCTTTCTGCTTTGATGCTTCCTCCCCAATCTTATTTGATATAGCATCAGACCATCTTTTTTATGTCAAACATTTGCTTCAAAGCTTCTCATAGCCTGTGCTAGTTGTCAAAAGTTGGAGGCAACACGTTTTAAGCATTCAGCAAGCATTCTTCCGAAAAGAAAACCACTATTTCTAATGAGCATTTGAGAGTGTGGTGCATTGCAGAAACAGTTTTCTAAGATCTGTCACAAATGATTTAGTTTTATTAGTTTTAATGGCCCTTAGCTACAGGCATGGAATATAAGTGAAAATTAAGATATTTTTCACAAGATGAAAATAGATTTCAATCAGAAACGGTGGGCATTTCCCTCCCCTAGCTGATCCCCTCTTTATTTTTGTTTCTGAATAGACAGTCCTGCTCCAAGGAAATGACTTCATGGTGCTGTGGCAGACACACATCCCTCTACCAAACACAAGCTTTGCTGACATCAGAGGCCCTTTTCCTAATCAAACACAGTGCTATTCATCAACAGCACCCGCCTCATTCCCATTGAAATGACTTCATATGCTTTACGGGGATTTGGCCATAGACGGGGACACAGCAAGATGTTTCTAGTCACAACCGTAGGTTTGTCTTTTCTGCTATTGAACTGAAGAACTCATTGAAACCAACATTTATTAATTCGCATTCATAATTTCTCTGTCTCTTTTCATTTCTGCCTGCTGCTCACATATTCCTTGCCTCAGATAAAAGCATATTCTTCCTGTTTGCATTTTGGCCATGTTGTTCTTTACAGTTGGTGGATATTTTTTATGACTCTTTTTTTAGAATGTGCTTCTATAATGATTTTTATCACCTCGTTTTGGTTTGTATTCAGTGGAGAAAGAGTGGCATAGCTGAGCCCAGTCACTTATATTGTGAGGGCTGCACCTAGAGACTCCCTGCATGGGCAAGGCTCTGCCAGGTTCATTGCAAACATGAGCAAAGCTCCAAAGGAAAAATGGTTCTGCCAAAGAATCTCTCCCCTCCATGCCGAACCCCCTACTTCATTTCCAGCTACCATACCATGTTATTCTTATTCAGCAATAGCTTTTTATGTCATCTGCAACCCATGAGAGTGAAGGAGGAGTCCATGTTTCCTACTACAGCCCCTCTGTACCTCAGGCGAGTAGACTTATTATGTCTGTCAGTACGTGGAGTTCTTTCTTTGGCTTCAGCACCAGAGAAACTCACTGTATTTGCTGTAATAGTTCCAGATTCAAACCTTACTAAAAACTCAAGAATCATCAGTTTCCTTTCTCTTTCTGATCCGTAGCAGTTGTAGAGCTCCATGGATGGATGAGGTACAACCACTTGTAGTAAAGAACTGTGATAACTAAGGAAAGACGTCAAAGACACCTGGTGTTACGAGCGCTTCATATTTAGTCTTTGGACACAGTTTCCAAGCTAAAAACATCATTGTTTTTCCCCTTAGGCCCAGTGCTATTTTCTCCATCTGGAATGCGCTCATTGAACTGGGTCTCTCCTGCCTCTTTCATCATCCTCAGTAATTAAGCTTTTACAGCTAGAACCTAATTGATAACTTTACTGTTGATTAAAAAGACAGGCTATCTCTAGCTCTTTGCCCACAACTTCATTGACTGCGTGGTATTAATAGAACAATCACTTGTTTTCGTTGGGGAAGTAAGAATTTGGGATCTGAAGACATGGAAGCAGCCAGACTGGGCTTTTGGGTACCCCTTGGAGTAACTTCACCAAGTCAGAGTAATCACTCTGGATTTACAGGGTTGGGAACACGGTTTGGTCAAGAGAGCAGGTCAGTGGAATAAAACTGAACTAATTTTGCAGGGTTTCTTCTCTGAGTGCAGCTACAATTTAACGGTCACCTATAATTAGTTAATTCGTTTACTACTATGATAAATGCTTTGCAGCCTTTATAAACATCCATTAAATGTGTCAAATCCCTTCCTCCTTTCCTCCACACACATGCAATTTCCTTGGCAAGTGAGAAAGTGTAACCAAATCAAAAGGTGAAAAGAAGGATGTTATATGAAGAGGGCATGCTTTCCCCTGTCACTCAAATTCTCATGCTTGAATGAGTAACAAGTACTCTGTAATGATGTTTTAAATGCAAGAGATTCCACGCTGAAAAGAGGAAGCAAAGTCTGAACCGTTTTTTGTAGTTACTAGTTTCAGTGGAGCCTCCATGATTTAATCTCATGGAGGTCCCAGGTCTGGCTTTGACGGGAAGTACCTCTATTGGTAAAGAATAGTGAAATAGTAGAGGGATAATTATATCTTTTCATGAAAAGGGTTGTGAATTTGATCTACAGAGATACCTCGTGCTTCAGCATTTAGGTGATCTGTGACTCCTAGCACCTGGAGAAACACCTAACACAGGTCAATTATTCATCTTTCTCTTCTGAGCTCCTGCAGCTCCTCCAGCATCTGCCTCTCCCTATTTCTCCATCTCTCTCTATTAAAACGCACGAATGGTGACCCTGCCAAATCGTGTGTTCACAATCACTCTGTATTTCCTGAAGCTCAGTGGTGAAACTCAAGCTAACAGCAGTTTTGAAAGCCTAAACTGTATCCTCTTTTCTTCCCAGATACATTTTGCAAAAGCACAGGGAACACTCTGAATCTATCCAGCAGGATCAGCCAGACAGAGGTGAGTTGGAGCAGCCCATGGGTCACCCATGATTCACTGATGGAGTGGAGACGGAGGGGTGTCCTCTCCCCTCAATGGAATAGGGCGCTGCAGAAAGTCAATTGGTCTTTCATCCTTGTATGACCCCTCTCCTGATAGCTTTTTAGCCCCCTCACTGATCCAATAGCCAGACACACACCTTCCATGAGGAAATGAGATCTGATCCAAAGTCCGACTGACATCCAGAACATAAAGGAACAACCCTTAATCTAGCATTTGTATAAACCTCCTAAATCCCACCTTAATCTGAACTGTACGCTCAGAGAACACTGGATTCATTGGCTTGCTTGCTTTCTCTATTTAAACACACAGAGCAGACTGACAGGTGACCAACAGGCAGAATTTAAGTGGTAGGTTGGAAAAAGCAACTTAAGCTGGGTTTGAAACTCTTTATTTAAATGTTAAACACGGGCAGCAGACATTGCCATCCTTCTGCTGGGATTCCGTTTTGGGAAAGGAGGGGTCATTTTCCCAGCTCCTGCTTTCAGCGTCTAATTCTTTCTCTCTTTTTGCTTCCCCCAAAGGATGTCAGAACAGGATGGCAGGAGAGTAATACAACAAACTATAACACATTGTGTAATTGAAATGGACCATAATCACTAATATTAAAGACAGTGAATCATTCTAATTGAGGCATGCTCAGCAAACAATGAAAAATTATGTGCCAGAAAAGCTAATGCTGGTTTTAAAATGAACAGAAATGAGGCGAAATGGAACCTCACTCTTTATTCATGAAGGTCAATTTAACGTGATTATTTTTTCCCTGGCATCACAGCTTCGTGATTACTGTTGTATACCTCAGTGCTATTTTCTAACCTAATAACAGTAAAAAATAACCAGCTGGTGATGATTCTGTTTAAAGCAGAGACTAAATGCTCACAAAAACCTGCCACCGAACAGTTGCACATGCTAATCAGACACAGCTCAGCCAGAGTCCCAATAGAGTCCATATTTTGCAAATTTCAACTGGTTGACTACATTGAGAAATTAGATTATGCCTCGGACATTCAAGACTCAGAGTGATCTGTGTTCATTCATTCCTCCGGGGTGAAATCAAACCCTCCGTAGATCCAGCCAGGCGCTTTTAATTCATCCCACTCCATATCTTCCCATAATATTTACCATCGTGCAGTACAATCGCTTTAGGGACTTGATGTTTCAGCGGAGGCGACAGGGTGTCATTCTCCCCAGACATATTCTCACTTCATTGGGGAGAAACAGCTTCGATTCAGTGAAATTACTACTGGTGTCAGCCAGGGACAGCAGGGAAAGGATCTGTCCCCCCAGCATATGTGACACTGAAGGAGGGCTCTGCTGACGACGTTTGGAGGAAAGCTGACACCGCTAATAATTGATAATTTCCAGACTTGCCAATAAGCGCTGTGAATTTCAAGAAGGGGGGCAGGAAGAGGGAGAGAAAAAAAGTTAATTAAAAAAAATGCCCAAACATTTCTCTGCTCAGAGGAAAGTGTTGTTTATACTGGAACCAAGTAATGCCTTTTGTTTTATTTGTCAGCTCTCTGTAGTTCTCAGCAGCAATGTTACTGAGGTTTATGCTATACAAATACCGATCTTTTTAATATATAAATACATGGGGGTTTTTTACACTTACTTCTTTTTTTTGTTTTTGCTAAAATCCCAGAGAGACAAATTAGTAAAGAGGCAGAGCTTTGCCAGGGAGCCTTCATTAGATCAGCACTAATAACTTCTTTCAGCAGCCATGGATAGCTTCTGACATCACAGCTCAAGCTTGTCCGAAAGCTAATTATTTTCCCTGTTATAAAACAAAGGTTCTGTATCAAAGGCCCATAATGTGACACGGCACACGCTCCAGATGCACTGATTTGCAAAATAAATCAACTGTGTCAGGGTGGAATTTGGAGGAGAAATTACAACAAATTGCAATTATACTTGCAGTGGTACACTATTTAAATTCATTGTCAATTTGTTAAATGCAAGACACCATGTGTGTCTTTTTTCCAGGTTGTTTATGGGGGAATACAAGAGGAAAAAAACTTATCTGTCAAAAGGAGAAAAATCTTCTTCTCCTCCCCTTCACCCCCTATACAGCTTCTTCCAGCCTACAGATGCTATCATAGCAGGCTTTATAAAACATTTAAATGGTGTCATAGGAAGGCAGACATAACTAGCAGGAGCAAATGTTTGGAGCCCAGCCCTGGCAGAACAAATGAAGAGACGTGTTTTAATAACAGCATTCAAAACCTTTTTGATTTTGTTATCTTGTTTAGACTGCTATTAAACCGTATCACCAAGTAATACAGTGAGGTGAGAGACTGGTTTTGCTTTGTTCTCCTTCTCCACAAGGAGACAATTTTCTTTCCTTTTTCCCGTTTCCCTTCCTCAGTTTCTCCTCCCTGAACAGTGCCAAAACAGTGGCAGGGACCCACCCTCCCAATAGGCAGCCAAAAGGCCACAGGGTTGGATTAGATGACCTTTAAAGGTCCCTTCTGACCCAACACGTACTATGATTCTATGATTCTATGTCAAGATTGTCAACGAGACCCAAGCACGGTCTCCCCCAGGATCCTGCCTCCACCAGCATGTCTCACCCCGGGGGGGTTAGATAAGGAAGGGACAGTGGGATGATGCCTCCAAACGTTCCCTAGAGCTCTCAAAGCCCAGGTGAAATAGTCACGTCCCCATCGCACCTTGGGCATTGTGAGAGGTGATGTCTTCTACCAGGCCTGGACACCGCAGCAGGTAATTACAGCTCTTTCACTCCCACCTTAAATCTCCTCCGGCCTCACAATGTTGGCCTCCTCCTCTTTCTTTGTGAACCTATTTTCTCTTTTCTTACAGTTTTCCACTTCCTATCCACTCCTTAATTTATTTTCTCAGTTCCTTCTCCTTTTATCTGCTTGTGCCTGTGTATTTTCAGCCTCTAATTTCTGCCACATTTCCTGTTTGAACTTCTCCGGTTCCATCTCCTTTCCCATGTTAATGTCATCTGTTTACTTTGCTCTTTGCAAACATTTTTCCTTTCATTTCCAGGGCTTGTTTCCCTTCGATTTGTGTCTCTGTGTGTGTATATACACCCATACTGATACATAGATATATAGATAAATATATATATATATATACACACACATAAATCTTGAAGCCTTAGCCTTTTGCGTTTCTAAACTAGCCTGTCCCTGGAGTCAGTTTGTTATTCCGGTCTCATTCATTTTATTGAGTTATTTTCTTTGCTGCTATCAGTCTCTAAATACAATCCAGTAAAGATACAGCAATGATTTTTGACAACCTGACCTTTCTCTGCTTTCTTACACTTGTTTAATTAGGTACCACATGCAGCTGTGACTTGATCTTTACAGTTTTCCAGCCTCCCCCACCCCCTACCTGGAGGGAGGGGCTGGTTGGGGGAGAATAAAAAAAGAGAGAGATGTTGTTGAAAGAAGGTCATTTTTGACAGGTCTGCCAGTTATTTCAGGCATCGGAAGGCCAGCAAGTTCTGCAGGAGTGGCAGGCCATGCTGTCTGTATTTTGCTTAACAAGTTAGAGAAAAGTTTTTGCTGGGGGAAGTAGGGAATTAGGTGATTTACTCGTTTGATGAGGGCATGCAGTGATTTAACCTTCAGGTATCCAGTGTAAAGACAAATCTGACAAACAAGAAAGGAAGCTGGGTAAAGATCTTCCAGGTCTTTGCTTTGGCAAGCTGGGATCTCTGGGGTAGCTGGGTTGTGAGAGTGTGCAGACAGACAGGAGAGATGCTCCCACAGATCCTTAGGTATGGGAAATTTCTGGGGCTGCCTTCAAAGGGTGATGGCAGGCAATCAGGCAATCTTTACTAGCGAAATGTTGCCCTTTTTTTTTTTTCCCCCAGGTGAAATGCATTAAATGTTTTGGTAGTGTATGAGTTCATTCGTAAAAATCAAAGATGCTTTTTCAGCTTCTGGTGGATCATACAGCTCTCCAGGCTTTGAGCAGGCACACATCCATCTCACGAACTCCTGGCTGCACTGCAGTGTGAGCCCTCACCCTTGTCGGCAGGTCTCAGCCTTGAGAATCAAAAGCCAAAACTGGGATCTTCATGGCTCTTTTGACCAAATGTGTGGGCAGGGGGAATGTATTGTTGTCATCCCACGCGAAATGCATTTACACGTTCACACACACCTGAAATCCCTCTCCATCTGGCAGAAAGGTTGGGGCTTGCACCCGTTGGTAATGTAATGTCTGCAGGCTGTGGTCGTATCTTCCTGCCAGCTTATTTATAGCCTTATTGTTCAGAATGATCCTAGTTCAGCAGTGGTGGTTGGTAGATTTTCCCATTATAATACACTTGCTAACTCAAAAAACCTGCTACAGTGCCATTCAAAGCCCATGGAAGACAACTGGAGTCCTTCAGCTTTCTTATGTCCTCCAGTATACAGATCCTTCTGTCCTGACACAGGCAGATCTCCTACTGACTTCCAGGTGCATGCATTACTTGTATTTTGGTATGGATATTATTTAAGCAAAAGGACATGACAAACTGCCTAGTAACGCTGATTAATGGGTGCCCCTGGGGAACAGTGAGGCATGAGATGAAGTTAAATAACTCCAATGTGCATTACTCAACACTGCCACACCACCTGAAGTGTCTCATTGTGCCTAAAAAATGGATTCCCTTTTAAAAAGGAACATTTTTAATGTTTCACATTAATTTTCTCAAAAGTCCTTACACTGTGAAAAATATTCCCTATGGAAAGCCCTCTCCCCACCTCCACCATCACCGCCTCCCACCAAGCATTGCCCTACAGGTGTCCAATGTATCTTTGACAAGGTGAAATAGCTGGGTGCATGTGCTGATAACCCACTTGCCTACCTCGATTTATACTGCACACTCATGTGGTGTCGCTTTGAAAACCAATGGATTCCTCACGTGATGCAAAGCTAAATAAAATACTTTCTCACTGGGCAGATCACCATAGACAATGGTCCTGAGCCCCTGAGCTCCATCCTCAGCTGCCCCAAAACAACACAAACATCAATTAATGCTTGCACAAGCTCCAAAGTTCTCTTTGGTGCTAATACCCCCATCTGTTTGCTAAGCCCATCCTTATGGGCACAAAATCTGCCCTGAATTTGGTGTGATTACACACACATAAGTGGGCATCTCCCAATGTCCTTGGGGTTTCACAGGAGTTCATAGAAGAAGGACTTCATGGTTTTTTCCAATAACTTGCAAGGCTGGCTGCAATGTGATTACTCAAACGTTTTAAGTTATGCGTGTGCTTTACTCAGATCGAGCAGAGAATTTAAGTCTGTACTAAAAAAAATCTTTCTGATGCTTAGTTAAACAAATTGTGTACTAGTAGTAAGCCACAGTTCTTTCCCTTCTGATTTTATTTTTATTAAAATTTGTAGTTACTAAAGATCAGAGATTTAATACAAGGATATAAAAGAGCATTCTCTGATTGTATTCACAACAGATACTAGATACTACTATCACACACTTCATTCTTCCAACAAAAAGATCCATACACAGATAAGAACCACTCGGTCGTTTATCACACACTGGCCCTCAACAGACCACATAGATAAATATAGAAAACAACATTTTCCAGAAGAAAAAACTCTTCTTTGAAATTTATTCACCTAAAATATTAGTGTGCAATATATAATAAAGGGTGCTAATGTATCAACTTTAAAAAAGGAAGGGGGTGAGTTAAAGGGACACTGGAAGCGTCCTCTTGCTGGAGGAGGAAGCACTAGGAACCAAAGGGTTTGATACCTAAGGCTGAATTTTGAGAAGGCTGGTATTTGCTTCCTTGAGCCACAGAAATATCTGTGTGCCAAACCAGCTCAGGGACCCATGGTCTCTTAGACCGCTGGAAATCAGCATTTATTCCACCAAAATCTGAGGTTTAACCTGATGCTAGAAAAGGCTGGTGGTCCATTTGTTTTCAGTGACTCATTTTTTAACCTCTGTCATTTTTTTAGGAAAAAAAAATGAGTATTTAAATAAGTATCGTTCAGCTGGAGAGACCCCAGCGCAGGTGTGAACCCTGCACCAACAAAGCGAGCCTTCAAAGGGAAGATTGCCCTTCTCAGGCGATGCCCCTGGGCAGGCTGCAAACTGCTGTGCATAACCAAGTCCCCAACCTCGTCCTAAGGCTAATATCCTGCATGATGAATTTCCAGACAGAGCAAATTTCGACAGTCCCGTGATGAGAAACTGGAATTTGCATTGCAAATGCTGGTGCAGGTGTGAGGTGTGCTGTCATGCAGGTGGTGGGGCTGTCACTTCTCCCAGGCTCTGTGGGTGGGTTTTACGGTGACTTCTCAGCAGCCTTAGGTGTCCTTGGGGTAGAGAACGTGAGGGCTGTGTTCCCTAATGCCCAGTGCCCTGGGTAGTGCGCTGCTCCCTTGGGATCATGAAAATAATTTGATTTACAGGGTCCTCACTATCTTCTATTTCATTCTGAGGCAGGAGGACTTCTGCAAAGACTATGTTTAGGGTCTGAAGGTCTACTTCATTTGCTCAGCCTGATGTCAGCTTTGTTGCAGAGTCGAAAATTCACCAGCTGGGCTAGTGAGGATACTCCAGTGGGATCTGACAGTCGGTCATCTTGGAGACAGGGCAAAATAACCACTGAACCTTACTTTGCATCTGCAAGAGCTGTGGATCCATAGCTCGGAACAGCCTTGTTAAAATCTAATGTAGGAATATGAGTTAAAGGGGGGCCTATTTTCAGTGCCCACCAAGAAATACTGCGGACCTTAAAAAGTCTGGGAGCTGGGCTGTTTGGTTTTAAACATTGCCAAGTGGAGGTTTTAAATCAATCATACATCAGAGCACAGAGGCAAACACAACTGGCCTAAGGAGAGGTCCTTAAATATGGAGAAGTGCAGGTACAAGTCCTCTGTCCATCCTTCTCCAAGTCCAGGCTGGGATAAACACTCCAAACCTGAAGACAATCTTTGTGAAGTTTCGAGATGTAGAAAAGGTGTGTGCAGGGTCTGTGAAGGACTGGTGTAGTAACAGAGCACTAAAAAGCGCTCTCCTGTCTGTCGAATGCTCCAAGCAGGTCTTCAAGGTCTGCGGGCACTAAAACCACGTATCTGAAAATGATTGAGTTACTCAAGTAATTATTAAATTGGATACCGCTCAGATCTGTTCTGCTCTTTATTATACACAATGATTCACCGTTTATAGGGCCATAAATTCATTTGAAAGAGGTGTAGCAAATCCAGGCTGGGGACATACTGCAGAGGTTTGGAAATGAAGCCGGAGCTGTAAAGGCTGGCTCCTCTCCAAGGGGCCAAGAGACGGAGCCCTCTGACCTGTTAACGGCAGCCAGAGATTTGTAACCTGTAGTGCAGCCGCTCAGCGCCTTGCCATCCACCCTGGGCTGCCAGAGCAGGGCTGAAACGGGGTGAAAGACCCATGTACAGGGAAATAAAGGCTTTCCCCATGTGCTAGAAGTCTCTCTGTTCTTATTCATGGTGCGCTCTCAGCCACTCTCTCAGCCACCTCCTCTGACTATCGGTCCACCAAGCCAACTTTCCATCTGAAAATACATTTTATTTTCTTAAAGAAGTTCTTTACCAAGGATTCACTGGAGTAGTTTGTTTGTTTGCTTTCCCTTCTGGGAAACGGTTTAAACTACCATGATTTGATCACCTATTCCCCCTCCGCACACACACAGACCAGAAAAAATAAAAACAGTTCCAGTGAAAACAGGGTCTATTTTGCAAACAACATAGGTTTTGGAAAAAAAATAATAATGGGGAAAAATGCTTCATCACAAATGTTTTGGACATCCTCTTGTTTTCTCCTGCTCTTGTTCCCTTGGCAGCTGCTAGAAGTAGATTTTATCTCATTGCCATACAACACTCAGAGGCACCGAGGGGGTTTGTTAGGCTCATGGGTTTCACAGGACAGGCACTGTCCAGGGAAAGTATCTTGCTGCTGTAGTTATTTTGAAGTAAAATCTTTGACTCCACAAATACCTTTGCTTGTTCTTATACAAGCCTAAATTAAAAGCTTTGGTTTTTTGAGGCCTGGATTAGTCAGATACCAGTCAGCTAGTAACGAGGAAGCAAAGCTACGTCACATCTGTCAAATCTGATGCATCTACTTATTCCTCAGTAAAAAAAATCTGGTAATTTTTGCCCAGTATTAGATGTTCTTTCTGGACTCGACTTCTGCTACCTGCACGGAGGATTCCCATTTTTTGACAAGATCTGTCATAAGGAAAAGAAAAAGCATATTTTCTGTGCTGCTCACCATCTCTGAGCAAGGAAGTAGAAGAAAAACTCACCCAAATGCCATGAATTACTTTATCCTTCTAATTGCAAAAGTCTTTGTTTTTCCATCTGTCACTGACAAGGACTCAGTTTTGCAAAACTGTTGAAAAAAAAAGAATTGGGAGGTTTTTGCCAATCCGAACGTAGAAAGCGGTAGTGAGTCTGCAAACTTGGATGAAATTCAGTTACATTTTGCACTGTGAACTTGAAAACCTCAGTTTGGCTGAGAAAATATGTTAGAAAGTGAAAAAGCAGATGCTGCTTTCCAGGTCTGTCATTCACTTTTTAAATGTATTGCTCAATAACCACTAAAACACAGCTTTCTCAGGTGGTAAAACATCTGGGATTCGACATCTCTCTTAACCCAGATCACTGGGAATTCTGAATTGATTCACCAAGTTTCACAGAATGGAACAGGTAACTTGGCTGAATTTAATCCCATTAGCTGAATGTCCACGTTTCACCAGCTTTAACTCATAGATCTGAGCTGTCAGCAAGCGTCTCTTTTGGGTGCACGGAGAAAGTCGATGTTTTGCAGGAACATACCGTAGAACAGACTGAATATCCAAACAAACTGTGTTTGCACGCTTGTCTGTGGCAATGCAGGGGGGAACTGTGTGGGCAATTAAAGAATTGGCACCCACCGGTGGTTGTCTGTACCAGCTCTGCCTGTGAGCCAAACAAAAGCTGCGTATGGTTTTGACCCACAGGAATGTGTCTCTGAGACACATGGCGTGGTCTAACACTGGGGAGGGGGCTTTTTCAAAGTTCGTTTTACTGTATTTGTTCCAAGTTGCTTGATACCCACAGCAGAGCTGCAGGGGCATTGCAGCAAACGCCACCCTTGAACGCAGGGTCTTCCGTCTCCTCCTCACCATTTGTCTTAAAATATATCCAGGACTTTGCTGCAGCTCACTCAAAGGTAGGCAGGAATGTTGTGCAAAATAAAAATTAGGCTTTAAAACCAAGTAATTTGCTGGTCACTGATTGTGTGTTAATTAGTATCGTTCTGTCCCTGTTTTAAGAAAAATGGTCCACAGATGGCTTCAGACTGAGAAAAAAATGCAGTTTTTGTTCTAGCAATCCTGTTTGTTTCCTGCCACCACCCCTCCAGCTACCCTCTAATTGAACAAAGTGGACTTAATTTGAATTAAACTGTCAAAAATCTTCCACTTAAATTGATTTATCAGCCTTCCCGGCTGAAATGGATTCATTTCTGCACAATATATATGAAGTGTGTGTTGATGGATTGCATTTCACGGAATGGAAACATTTTTTATGCATCTTCATTAGATTCAGCTCAGGTATTCAAAGGAAAGGGGGAGAAAAGCAGGGAGGAGGGAGGAGAGGGAAAAATAAGTGTGCAAGAGTACTTGAGGGAGGAAGCACAAGAGAGAGAGCTTCAGCTTGAGTCACGAAAATCGTCCTTCACTGACTTTGTGTGTTCAGAGCCCACGCAGTATTCTTGTTACCCCCGTATACCCACAGGCATCCTTGGTGGCACTTCCAACTGATGTCGAGCAGAAATCTTACACAAACTTGAGATCCCTTCACCAGAGATGGTCCCTTCTCCATACCCTACCAGCTCTCCTCCCCAAACCCGCTCTCCTTTTCTATCAACTTATCTATCAACCAAGCAATCTCTCCACAATTTCAGCTCTGGATCCGTGCGTGATTCCACCCGGGTACACCGAGATGGCTTTCTAGGGCTCCAGCTGTGCCATGGGAAGGGTTATTGTCCCAGCTGCCTGCTATTGTCTGCCCAATGGAGTACACTGGACCCAGTTACTCGTCAGCCGAGCTGGCTTAATTGAAGAGTTAAAGAGAAGATTCTTGCTAAGCTGAAAAGAGATAGAGACTCACACAAGAAGCTGAACTGTCTGGTCTGAAGGACCTCCCACAGAGTCCATGACCAGCAATATAGGGTGGGTTGGAAGATAATTATCCTTTCATTTGACATGGCTCCGTTTGGAGAAACACGTACTTCTACCCTTAGATAGGGAATGGCACTTGACAGGCAAGCAAGGGAATACGCTGGGCTGTCTGAAATGTGGTGGACCAGGAGATCACTGTGGTTGTACGTCTGAGTCCCCCCAGGACAATCAAATCAAACCTTTCTCTAGTGAGATGCCTTTCAAAAGGAGGCTTATATGGATGGGGCATTAGAGAGAGAAAAATCAAAAGCTTCAGCCAGCTCCACTAAAAGCCTTTCAATTATAAAAAATTGTTATTGTCTTTATTTCTGCTCTTTTCCTGACCTAGAGTATGTTTAATGCAGTAGGAACCATTCGACAAACTCAATTAATTTCCACTTAGAATAAAGTATTTAACTGAAGAGTTTTAGATGAACTGGGGCAGGTGCAGTTTGACTCTCTGATTGATTAAATTAAACTTCTATTCATTTCCAGCCATGCCAGATCCAAAAATTTTTCAACAGTTTTCACCTTCTGTTCCTTCTGCTTGGCATGTTTTCTTTCCCTTCTTCTGGACATAAGAATGGTGGATGGGATTCAAAAGGGGCACCAGTTTCTGAAAATGGTTGAAGTCAATGTCACAGGCAGGGAATTCTAGAGTGAAGAAGCCTGATGTGGAGAAGGCAAAGGAATTGCACTACTTAGGGGCATGGACAGGCTGTTTCTTGAAAGCTCTCTGAACAGACTTTATGACCAAAGAAGTGGGAGATATCCATCCAGCCAACTGAAGCTGAGAGGGATGGATTTTCTGAATGATTTAACATGTGGAGTGCTGAGCACCTAGACCCATTGCAGGTAACAAAACACCTGAAAACAAGATCTGTAGTTTCACTGAAAACGCCTCTCCTTTGGCCTTGCAGAAAGCTGATCAAAGTCATCAGGAGTGTTTCCCATGGTTTTAGCAGACTTTGGAAAGGCCAATTGCTTGTGAAACCTGCCTGCAGAAAAATCAGAAAGCTCTGCCCCTGACGACTGCAGCAGTAACATTTGGTCCCATATCTGGAACCCGCATCTTTTCTGATGAAGGTTGCCACAAGGAGATGCCAAAAGTCTGCTCCCCTTACACCCTCTCCCTCATGCTCTTTCACCAGCAAGAATATGAATCGAGCCCTGAAGAGAGCTGTCAGTGAGGGCTGATTTTCCTGTGATTATTGCCTGGGTGAGAGATTATGCCTTGTTTTTTTGCAAACTGCCTTATTTGCAGAGCAGAATGCATTGGGCTCATGTCCAATTGATACATTCCTCTTCAAACAGCAGATCCAACTACAGAGTGGGATGCAAATTTAATTATTCCACATGTAGGAAACAGAAACGGAATCTCATTGTTAAATTTGTTCTCCTACATCAGAAAGATAAAAAAACAAAAAAAGATGCTGAAGTGGCCTGTGTGAGCTGAATACATTTTACTCCCTAGAGCTGGAGAGAAATGAATTCTTTTTCTGCTGCAGAAGCTTCACTGGATAGAATTATTTTTCTTTTCTTTTTTTTTTTTTTTTGGTTTTATTTTCCATATTCAGCATTATCATGAGCTGCTGAAACTTATTCCTCCTATTCCTGTACATGTGCAATTCCCATCCCATTTCCAAGGAGTGTTTTGGTACCGCCTCAGTTCCCTTTGAAAGTGCTCTTCTGGGATGAGAACCAAGGTAGCTGGACTTTAGATAGTGGGGCATCTGGATCAGAGTTTTCCTTAAGGGATTTGTTCCACTTGACTTAGCTCAGTTAAATCTGCTTAGGGAACCACTGTGTAATCTGTAGACTCTGTTTCCTACTGTCAGTTACAATGGGGTGGGAGACCTCTCCCATGGTCTCATTTCTCTACTAGTGTCTAAGGTTTCTGAGAGGGAAAGGGATCTATCTGGTAGGTTTAGCTCTCTTTCTTTGTCTCTCTCTCTCTGTCCACTGGTTGCTGCAGCTTTTTCATGTCCTCTTCATGTCCTCAGGTAGTTCTAATTGCAATGGAGCACAGGTGTACTATGGACATTACAAATGAGAGGAGGTTTGTGGCAGGGAGCACCATCCTCTGGTACTGAATGACTTGTTCATCTTGAGTTCATGGGCTTATTTGTGCAGAAGTCTACTTTGAGGACAAGCTGATCTTCCTTCCTTCCATCCATCCATCCATCCATCCATCCATCCATCCATCCATCCATCCATCCATCCATCCATCCATCCATCCATCCATCCATCCATCCATCTCAATAGCATCTGGCTCCAGGAACTGGTGCTCCATAGAGAGGAAAACCCAGAAAGTTTTTAGAGTCATCTGCTGCAAGAACTGATGAGATTTAAGGGCAGCCCGAGCCCAGTATTTGGTCTGCTTAAAAAAGGGTGGTGTTGTGTAAGTCTGTGCTTCAGGTCTGTCCCCTTGAACTTGCAGTTCAGGGACCGCAGCTTTTGCCTGAAGGACAATTTGCCTCATCTTCTTTGGACTGTACTGGGAATCCCATTCGCAAGCTAAACATAACTGATGAGGTCTGTCCTAACAGGCAGCAACAGAGCCGAGAGCCACTCAAGCTCACCCGCGTTAGACTGACTGCTGCCCCAGAGCCAGTGTCACACTGCATCCAGTGATGGATCAGCCATGCTAGAGCCATTCATCATGGTTCATACCTTATGATAGTAGGAATAGATCCTGTACACTGTCACCCAGAGGAAAACTCCGTCTTTTACCTCCCAATGCATCCCTCATAGCCATAAGCTATTGAGTAACATCAACACTGTATACAGATGTGGAAAATGCCCATGAAAGACGTCTGTGTAATAGATAACATATTACCCCACGGAGCAGAGGCACTCCTGGGGCACTCATCTCCTGCTGTTCATTTGCAGATGCCTGCAGGATCATCATTTTCCATGAGCTGCCTGTAATTTACTTCTGGAGGCACGCTTCTTTTCTGCACACAAACCTATCAAGAAGATCTGCTCTGTTTGAGTAAATTTCCCTACCAGGAGCAGAACAGAAGGGGTGAGCAGGACTCTAGACAAGAGCAGAGCGTGATGGTGTTTAGATCCATGCTGTGCATCTGTGGTGTCCTTTTTAAAAAGGGTACCTTTCCTGAAATGATCAAGGAGGATATGAGTGGCAGGTGTTTGGTGGTTTTTAAACACATCATTTCTGCGATATGGTTTGCAGCATAACCCCCAGATAAATGCACAGGTGAGGGGGTGAAGTGCTGCAACACAAGGGCAGCCAGAGGCAAGAATTTTTTTAATTAGCTTTTACACTGGAAAAAAGTGTTTGTGTGGCCACACTTTTAGCTCAAGGGAATCCTTAACCCAGCCTTGCATAGCCTGAGCCTGCTTACCGCAAAAAGGAAAAGGAGTTAGACAAACAGGGGAAATAAACATCGGGTCACAGCTAAAAGAACACCTTTTTGTACCAAACTTTTTCTATGTTTACCATATAAAATGATCAACACATTTGCACTGCATCAAACTGTGCAGATGTAGCATTAAAAGGTCAGCTGTTAACCTGCAGAAGCAAAGAGACTCCACAGCTCTCTCTTAAAGAAGATACTCCATTCCAAATAGGTCCCCGTGGTCCTCCTATAATAACATTAACGCTCCGAGTGGCCGTATAGCGGCTCTCATTTGCAGTGCTGGAACCTCTTCATTAAGCCTCAGACTCCCACTGTGAAGATGGGAGCTGACTTTCTTATGGCGCTTGAACAACTGAGGAAACTGAGACACGGGGACATGAGATTCTTCCAATAAATAAATCAGTCTGAAATTCCTTATTCACAGCCTCTTGTTCCAATCTTCTGGCAGGTTTCCACACAGTAGATTTTGTGGGGTGAAATAGTCAAAATATCATGGAACTGGGAAAACTGTAAAGATTTTGGATCCCTTCTGACTAAATTGTTGATCTGTATGATCAGAAATTCTAAAACAATTTAAATGAGCATGTCATTTGATGCAGTGATACTTGAAAAAATAGGAAAATCAGAGGCAATGCAAAAGCAAGGTGTTTCGCATGTCTCCTATTCACGTAATATAGGCTGGCCTGCCCTTGGGAGCAGCTTATAAAATAAGAGCTGTATTATTATTTAGCCCGTTTGAGACAGATAAGAACTAATCTCCCTTGAACCTTTCTGCCAGACCTGATCCTTAGAACCTGGCAGGCCCACGCATTTGTTTACTTTCTAGTTCAGAACAGGATTGAAGGCCCTGTTTATCTTTAAGGCTCCTGGCAGATGCAAGAACTTTCAGGTATTTTTCATTGAAGAGTGAGCCCTACAGTGAATCAAAGCCTTGTTATGTCCCCATAGCAGATGGGAGAGGTGAAAGCCTGGCCCCACCTGCCCAACTCGCTGATGGAGCAGCTGAGCCAGAATACAGATGTTGCCGCGCTTTCCTTTATCTCACAGAGGAGGCCAGGAGTAGGAGGAGGTTTGAGATTTAGAGCATATCTATACTCACAAGACCATGCAAATTACTTATTACTCTGGCTTCAAGCCTGTGCTTGGAGGTACGATATAGGTTAATTAAAGACACAAGAGAGTATGGGGAAGATGCGCGGATTGGACAAAGCAGTAACGGCGTGGCAAAGACCGAGGAAAGATGTCCCAAGTTGGTTCCTGGAGAGAAAATTGACACCACAAACCAGCTTTGCCTTTTTTGCAGAGAGGAAAAGCGCGGCATCAAAGCACTGAGCAGAGCTGGTGCAAAAGTAGAACGGTCACTGTTGATGCTGGTTATCCCCACAACTCCAGTGGCGTGGGAAAACCAGGACCAACTTCTGTGTCTGCTTTCCCAAAAACCCTGTCTCCCTGCTCAGCCGTGCACAGCCTGTTAATGAGTTCTGGAGGGCAGAGAGTCTCATTCTCCACAAACGATGTAGCAGGTTTTCCCGTCTTTTCACATATTGAAATCTTGAAGCCATGGGATGCATTTCTGGAAGACAGGCTTCTGTCACACACCTTCTGTTCCGAGGGTCAGAACAGGGACAATCACTGGAAATTCAGCAAAGTATAATATGGAAGGAATCAGGCTAAATGACCCAATAACTTATCCATGTCTCAAATATATTAATGGTCTTTGCATGCCAGGACTGCAATGCCTCTTCTATCCACACATCAGGGGCACAGCAGAGAAATTGGTATGGAATTGTTGTTTCTGCTGCATCTACAAGCACTAAATCTTGCTTTGTTTTTCCTGTTTCCTTTTCTTCATTTTTTTTTTAATAGCTATCCAGGCTTCTTTACTGAAGCCATAAAAAACACAAGTTAGGAAAAGCAAAAGAAAAAGGCTATTTCTAGGCAGAGGAACGTGTCTTTGTGTATGTTTGTGGACTGAGTAGCACAAGAGGGGATCTGATCCTCAATATGTTTGTAAGACGCGTCACACAATAGAGACCTGAATTGAGCCCTCCAGGCACAACTGTAATATAAATATTAATTAACATTAATGGTCTGTGGCCTTGCCTGTCAGCTGGAAGCCAGCAAGACTGTGCATGGTGGAGCAGCATTAATTCGTTGTTGGAGCCCGGAAAGCAGTGAGTCTCGTGGTATGATGAGCAGAGCGGCTTCGCCCCCACATGCCCACCCCGCTCTGCTTCTGGATCCATCACAGGGAGGGAAATCACCACTGGGATGAGATGCTGGGGCTGTTTCAAAGAGCACTGGGGACACAGGTGGGAGACAGGCTCATCGCTGAGCTCTGTACCCTGCTGTGGGCTCCTCGTGTTGCAAACACTAGGCACAGTGCCATGTATTTGACCTGCTGGGAACACTGTCTGCAAACCATGGGTCACACTTCTAAAAGCTTCTCTCATTCTCCTGGGCAGGTCTCTTTTAGCTGCACCTCATTCTTCCTGCAGCCGGGCACACAGCAATCCTTTGGGAGGCTCCACCTGGAACATCTCAGGTTCCCACTCACTCCCATGCTGTGGGCCCAATTCTCAGCAACAGCATCTCGCCCGCTCTCCCTCCCTCCTTCTCTCTGCAAGCACCTCCAATGAATTATTAATTGCAGCTCATCCAATTAAAGGGCTCCTGCATGTTAATTATTCATGGCTGCTCGTCAGAGCTGTTGGCTGGCAGGCTAGGCAGCGCTAGGGTTGGGGCTTCTGTGAACTGAGAGGAGTGAAGTGCAATAAAGAAAGGAAGAAATCAATAGTGTAGCACAGGCTGTACACATCCAGGAGACTCTTTATTATACCTGAAAATTGCTTTCTGTGATTGTTACCATCATTACTTCTGTATTTATTTTTTAACGACTCGTCCATCATGAGGCCCGTACACATAACGAAAAAGGCCAATTGCGCTAGAACAGTTAAATTCTTTTAATACCTGGCATTAGGTGAAAGCAGTAATGAGTTCATTTTGTTTCTACTCCTGCTTACGGTGAAACCTTCCTCATCCAGAAGCCAGTTTCATTGTTGTCTCTGTACGTTAGAATAGATCTACTATTTTTCCCTCTGGAAATGGACTCATCAATGATGTTCATGGAAGTAACTTGCAGCTTAGCGGCTCTGACATGAGTTCCCAGGATATGAGAATGCTAGCAGAGTATTCAGAGGAAGTATGAGTATGATGCTATCGCCAAACCAACATTTTATCAGGGAAAGGGAGAAACGGAAGAGGACTGGAAACCTCTCTTGAGGTTTAAGATGAGCAGGCATTAGGGAAAAGGTAGACAAGATAATCTGGGATGAGGGCCATGGAAGCTCTGCATGTTAGAGGAGATATAGTCTCCTACAAGGCAGATCTGAAAAGTGAAGAAAGTGAAATTGTAAGTGAGCATAATCATGGGGAGCAAATCCAGACTGGTAAATAACCAACATCCTTGTTGTCTTAGAAAAAAAAGTACACAAAGAATGAAGGGCTAGAAGAGAAAGCCAGAGAAGCTCAAAGTAGAATTAAAATCCACTTTTTTTGCCAGTGATGGCAGCTCACTTTCAACAAGGGTATGTGTAGGTGGAAATCACACCAAGACTCAAAGCCTCATGAAAGGTATGCCTCAAACACTGGGTAAGGGTTTACTGCCAATAAATAGCCCAGTAAAAATGGTGTGGACTATAGTGAGCAGGAAGTCAGCTTAAATCAAATAACTGTGTCCTCAGAAGTCTTTTGTCTCTGGAATGGTCTCTCCTTAATAGGGGTCATACCCTCCTTTTATAAGCTCGGGGACTATGAAGAGGAGGTCAGACATGTACTGGAAGCTGGGGAACTCTTTTTGTAGCCTTGCATGTTGGGGACATTATGCTTTAAACCCCATTTGATGGAAACTGTAAAAAAGCCCATTGCTAATATGCGGCACAATTGGTGGTACATGTGGGTTGTGAGCTTATTTTGAAAGAAATCATGACTTTGTACAGCATCTTCTTCAATAAGACTTCACATTGCAAATGCATAATATTGATGAAACACTGTTCCTGAATGGGGGTGTGATCACAGATTTTAAAATATGTAAAAACTCAGAGAGAATAGTCATTGTCTTTTTAATGCAAGTGATTTTAGTAGTGATTTGAGAGCCCTGAGGAGAAAGTGGAGTTCAGTCTTCATGGCCCATTCAGTCTTTGGTCTCTCAGCTATAATTTCCAATTAGTGCTAATTTGATTGTGGTTTCTGTGGTGTGGATCATGACGACCTTTTATACCCAGCTGATCTGGTACTACAATTTGGTGCATCTGTCCCAACGGACAGTAGATAATGTGAGACTCTGCCACCCCCAAATTACACCTATTTAAATGCTTTGCTCCGACCCAGCTCCTCGTTAGCCTGGTTCTCAAGGTGTTCAGGCTGACATCCATTCCCTCATCATTCCTGTTTGCAGAACCCAAAGCAACACCCTATTTCCTGGCTTCATATACTGAATGTGCACTATATGTTTCAGACAGCTAAAAAAATGTCACAAACCCTATACACTGGTACAACAGAGAGCAGAAGAGTTAGCAGAAAGGCCAGATCCCTTGAAACAGTAAGGGACACTTAGTGAAGAACAGTGATTTAGGAGTGGCATGGTGCAGCTCTGGATGGCTGAGGCCATACCCTCTGGTCCAACTTATTGCATGAGTGGCTTGGTAACCAGCTGCTGAATGTGCTCAAGGGAAAGTGAGAGCAGTGGCAGTTTATTTTAAGATCTCAGGAGGCTTCTTGCTGATGGCGTAAGCATTTCGCCATCCATGCACGAGACAGCAAGGTGGATCAAGGAGTCTTCAGCTATGACACCACAGCCTCCTGGCATTGCCATTGCAGTAATGACCCTTCCTTGCACGGGAACCAACTCCTCTGCTCAGGGATGGGTGAGAAAAGAGCACAGGCACGTGGCATGCACCACTGTGACACAGCCAGCTTTCCTAAGCCACAGAGCTTTCTTCTTTAGAAAGAGGAGGGGAACTATAGACATATTTTCCCAGGTTTTCACAATATCTCTTATTTGTCTGCTGTGTAATCACAGATCAATTCCAGAGAATGAAACCAACGTGAACTTGTATCATTGCTGGGCTTTTAAACAAGAAGAACAAAATCAACAAAAAATCTTAGCTGAAAACCAAATTTCAGGTTTGGGGGTTTTAAAATTATTTTTTATTGACATTTTCATGAGGGAAGAATTGATCATATCTCAGCTCTTGAGTTGAGTTCTTTGAAAAGCCTAGCTTTTAGCTTGCATTAAAAAGGTGGAGAGATGGGCAGAGATGATGCTCCACTTCCAAACACCCCTCTGGAAGCTCCACTCCAAATCCAGATCTCTTCGAGCATTGTTTTGTACAAAATGATTTTCTGTTTGATTCTCTCTCTGCTGTTGCCTTTATGTGTCTGTTAATACATAAGCCTGTTCTTTTTTATCTTGCTTGTATTTTTAGTTGTTTGGGTTTTTTTTTCTTTGCCTGCTTAGTACTAAACTGCAGCACACACGTTGTGCTTTCAGCTGCCGGTGATCTGTCAGTGGGCCCAGGAGCTTAGCCTTAACAGTCTATGTAAATATTGTCTCAAAATTACAAATATTCAGAGTGGCAGTAATATATGGGGCTTTTGTTAAAGCATCTTGTTTTATGGGCTTAACTACAGGCTGGGAAGCATGGAGATGTTGACGTGTTATTTGTAGAAGGGACACACACTCACGTGTACACAAAAGCCCAACATTGTACAAATAGCAGTTCAGGCCATAAATATCACGGCAAAATTGCTCCCAGATCAAAATAACCCCCAAAAGAGACATGATCGAGATGAAGTCAGACTGCATTACTTTCGGGGCACACACCCTTCTTTTTT
>VXBO01007830.1:1086686-1103972 GCA_013400135.1 Rhinoptilus africanus | reverse complement strand
TTTTTTAATTTCCCTCTGAAAGAGGGTGGAAAAGAAAACTCCGGTGCTGAGAAACCTATTCTGGATCGACACATTTAGAAACAAAATGTACCTCTGTATCTAAAAATCTGTGTGTCATGAATATTTAACGTGGGGAGGAAAGAATGATTTTGTCAGCGTGTAAAGCAGCCCCAGAGAGGCTCGAAATCTGCCTGGTTTCTATTAGCTTTCCTTCTCTGTAAACAGCCTGAGTCATTTGTTGCAGGAGAGGTGTGTGAGCACAGGGAGGGAAAGACACGGGGGTAAAAAGAAAAGGAAAACCCTACTGCCATGCAAACGGATGGAAATGGATTTGCTGTGCAAAGTGCTGCCTCCATCCCCATTTCTCATGGTATGTTGCTGGGTCTGTACAGACGAGTTCAGCTGCAGTTTTCAGCCCAACAATGCCATGAATTTGAAAGGTCTCCTGCACTGCTAAAAAAAAATTGAAGGGTGCCTGTCCATCCTGACTAACCTCCCATATGGCAAAACACAGACCCAGAGCCACCCAAGGGGAAATCTTGTATTAGCAATAATGTGAATGAAAAAAGCTTTCCGATCAGCTCACCCCAAGCTGGTTGAATCCAAAGCCATTCTCTGTCAAAAGACATTGTGGTTACTGGGGGTGTGGTGGATTCCCCATGGACCTCATGATCTTCGTGCCCACCATGAAGCCTCCAAGCTACAAACTTAACGCGAGGCAGGAGCCCACTCTGATCCAGCAAAACAGGGACACTCCGGGGATCTGATTTTGTGATCCTGGCACAGGGAGAGCCTCTGGACTCAGGCAATCGTATTGGCACATATTCAAGTTGAAAGCGACAAGCCTTTAAGTTAAGCATATCTCAAGAGTTTGTCTGTGTATCAGGACACCAGCAACTTCAGCTTGTTGTTTTCCATTGTGTTTTTCTCTGTATTTGCTGAGATTGCTCTACATTTCACATTCTTTAGTCCAGTTTTTGGACCATGGCAGAGCTTGGGAGGTGCAAAATTAAACCCACCCATGTCTCCTGAGCTGGGAGCGGGATAACCTCTGGGGGTATGTGGAGAGGGAGATGAAAGTGGGGAGAGGAGGGAGCTGTAGCCTTCCCCGTTCTGCACGAGCACATCCCAGAGGTGGGCAGGGGACAGCATGGCTTTGGTAGACGGTGTGTGTGATAGCATTTTGTCCCTTCCATCTTCCCATCTTTCCCAGTTTTCATATGCGAAGGAGCGTAGTGCTCATGTAGTCTACCTGGACCAGTCCTGCTGTTTTGCAAATGGAGCTGGTTTGGCATCAGCAAGCAGCTGAGATTTTGATCTTTTCCTTCCTAAGTTGCTTTTTTTTCCCCCTCCTGCCTTTACCACGCAGGTGCTTGGAGCAGCCATGAGTCAGAGCCTTCCAGACGGGCTGCTTGTACCAGGCTGCCATCCAGAGGGGAAAGATACCGTGCTGGGAGTACCAGGCACTTACTGGATGGGGAGAACACACAAAAGGGATAGCTCCAGTCAGGAAATCAGAGCAAGGCCTTACATCAAGGGCAAGGAGGAGCTTTTGAAAGGGATCAGATATTTGTCTTTTTCAAGATACTGACAGCTTGAACCAAACCCTTGCTCCAGAATCCTTTCTTATGAAATTCCAGATCACGAGCAGCAGCAAAACTTGCGAATGAAGAGAAATAATAATAATTTCTGTACATGGCCCTTGTCACTGGAAGATTTCAAGCACCTCTCCCTTTGAATCTTTACAGCTCTGCTCTCCCTGCTTCTGGGCTAACAACTCAGCCACAGACTTGAGCCTCTCCATCTGTAGGACTCCAAGTCTAACCCCAAACTGTCACTTGAGCCTTTCTGGGGCAGAGATGGCTGAAACTGCAAAGAGAACAGAAGCAGCTATTACCTATTGTTTGAGGCAAGGCCTGTCTCTGTCTGCAGGTACCCTTGATCCCCAAACTCTCAGACCATGTTTCTCAGTTTCCATCAGTGAAAGAGGTGAACACACTCGGACAGGACAGACATGCCTGTATAATCAATACCTATGAGCTTTTTCCACCCATGGGTTGTCTGTACGTATGCATGCGTAGAGCTAGACACATCTGTGCACACATTCAGGACCTTTTCAGTGACTTCATATAAATATATGCCAGTGCATCTATTATATACCAATATAGAGACAGTGTGCTGCGCTCTACATAAATTTTTGCTAGGTTTTCCTTTTGCGGTGGGATCAATAACAGTTCTAGTGCAGAAGGTGAGCAAAGTGCCTTGTTAAACTAATAATTGCACAGGAACCAAATCCTTGCTAATAAAATCTTTTAAAACCTTTATAAAATTTCCACTCTCAGGCCAGTTTTCCTGGGAGACCTATAATTATTGAGAGTGAAAAGAAAGGAGCATAACTAGCCTCTCTTACCGGCTGCCCAATAGACACTAAAATGGGGCTGCACCAAGAAGCTGGCCCCTGTGGAGTCTCTTGATTGAGACACAAACCTGTAGATTTGCGCTGCCCATCTCCCTGCAGGGTTTATAATTAAAGCTGTATCGCTGTTTATATTCCAGCAGCACCTGTAAGACCCGCTGCACAAGGTGCTGTGCAAACAGAGAGACAGCAGGCTTGCTGCAAAGGATTTACAGCCGTAATAGATAAAGTGTGCTGAGGAGGGAGGGGGGGGGAATTGCTGTGGAGAGGGGTGAGGAGGAAGAAGGACAGCTAGTCTTTCAAGGTTGTGTGCTAACAGAAAACAGAAGTCAGGGGCCTGATTGCCAAGCAGCTGCCGCTCTCTGCCTCTCGGATTTAGTCCCCAAGAAACACACGTGTGACTTGACCCAGGCACGTCCGTGTTATGTTTGTGCATGCGATCACACTACGGGGCAGAAATGATGCCTCACAGCTGCAGCTGAGGCTTTTGCTGTCCTAGCAGGTCCCATTTGACAGTAGGAATCCCCTATGGGGTGTGTATTTAGAATGGACTCTGCTACTGAAAGCTCCTGTGCACCAAATGCGGTTCCAAGGCAGCTTTCCCTGCGGTGGGCTGGAGCTGGGCAGCAGCTCTGCACTGGGATGGCATGCCAGGGAGGTCTTCCTCCTGGCCAGCAGCTCAAAGGCAAATCTGGGAGGTGTTACATCTCATGTAAGCGAAGGACAGCACTAGAGGATGCTGATGCAGTCTGGGAGCATCAGAGAGGAGGAACCCAGCGGGCTGAGGGTAACAGATGGGCATCTTGTATAGCGAATCCCCTCGCAGTGGGTGCAGTGAGCATCACTCCCAGCCAGAGCAGCCAGGAGAGCATGCCAGTGCCATGTTCACTGGAGCATCCTGTCCACACTCCCTGGGAAAAGGCAGATCACCTTGTCAATGAGGCACTATCTTCTTTGGAGAGCCCATTGTTTCTGTGAGGCTTTTCATTAGCTCCAGTGCCATCCATCCTAGGCAGCATTAGCAACACAGGGAAAAAAAGATAAGAGACAAGAAAGTTAGTAAGTCGTAGGCTGTATTTGGTTAAACAGTGTCTTCAGGCTTCAAAACTAATGCATATGGAAGGGGGTGTTATGTAGGGACACTCAGCTTCCTTCCTCAGAGTTAATTAACCTCCTTCACCTCCATGCTGTTATAGACACAAGCAGTCCTACTGCATATGTCAAGGGCATAATTAGCACAGACTGAGTAAACCACACACACGGAATGGAAGCCTGCCTGCAAGATGGACAAAAGTGAAATCCAGGCGTCGGCAGGGACGGTGAGCCATGGCACAGAGGACCAAGTGTGGACGGAGGAAATCTGAGCTGCTGGAGAGGGCTGTCCCTTTTCCATTCCCTCCATCCACTGTTTGCAGTTGCAGGGCATGGATGGGGGACTGCATCCACTAAAGGAGAGCAGATTCACTCTCTGGGGAGATGACAAGGGGTAGGAGCAGCTTGGTGATGGAGAAAAGTCTTCCTCGGTTCCTATTCATTACACCCAGTGCACTCAGACTTCCAGCACTTCCCGCTTCTTGGTGCTCGGGGGACACAGCCTTCCTCCCTCATTCACTTAGCGTGATGACAGATCTTCAGGTGACCCTTCTCCATCATACAGGAGAAGGTCTTCACCCTCCTTGCCACCTCTGCAGCTCTGCCCAGCCCTGAGCTCCCAACACCTCTGTAGACAGCGCTCCAAACCCCGTCTCACCCCTGGAAACCCAGGCTCCATATTCCCATCTCTCAGGATGATGACATCTCTGCTATCATGAAAATGAACCCCCTTGGCAGGGAAAACTGGGAGCCCAATGGTGTTTGACTGATAGAGGGAAAGTGCATTGCCTGTGGGCAGGTCCGGCAGGATCCCTGTGAAGGTGTCCCCCATTGTTCACACAGCTCATTTCGTGTGACCATTGTCCCACACTCCTTTTAGTCTCAATGGATCCTTCCATGCCTATTGATCAACTCCATCCATGCTGGTTCCTCTTCTTCCTTCCACTTCATCTATTAGGTTCTCCTGTTATATCTCATCTGCCATATAGATTGCAAGGAGCCTAGGGCAAGTGTGCTCGATGACCAAAGATCCCCAGTGCTATTTCCATGCAGATCTCTGGGAAAGAAGAGTGCGAGAAGAGCAAAACAGAGAAAGCTAGTGATTCCCTGTAAGGCCTCACCTCTTCTGCGGTTCACAGCTTCCAACATTGTCTCCTCCCTTTTCCCCAGAATCACACAACACACATGCAAAACATTCCCAGTTTTTACATGTTGCCGGTTTAGAGAAACATAGTGGTTGTTCCAGCTGCAGGCACTAAATCATCCCTCTCCCCTGGACGTGTGCTGGGGAAGTGAGGCCGGTGATGAATGGGGCTGTCCATATTTACATTGGGAGCAGAACAGCTGTGTGAATCTCACTGTGCAATGAGTACTCTATGCAAACTCGGCATCCCCCTTGCTTCCTTCCCCACCGCTTGGTGACAGTGACTGATTGTCCACTTTGCAGAGTGCTGCCCAGCAGCATGCATGACTCCCAGCACCTCCCGAAAGCGAGAAGGAGGGGGTACCTAACCCTCAAATCATCAGAGTTGCTGTATTTCTTTGGCGAGTCTTATTTCCTGTGATGACTTTGCAAACAGGCATAATAAAAGAGAAATAAGAAATAAAAGAGAAGTGCTGGTGAATTGGAAGTGAGAGGGGGGAGGAGAGAGGGTAGCCTGGCTGTTTCTCGCAAGGAACTGCATCCAAGATGTTGAGAGCCTATAGCACTTTTCATCCTTCAGACAAATGCTCAAGGTAAATATTGATGCCAATATGCTCTGTGTAATCAGACTGCAGTTCTCTGCATAGACTTCTTGGACTATGGGCTTTAAGAAGAGCTTAACATGTTAAGAAGGCTCAAGTAACGTATGGACAACCAATACAGGCTTCATCCCCTTTTTTTCAGTGTTTTATCCCAACCTTGATCTACACTGTTGGCTGCTACCTTGGCCTGGTGGCCCAGTCTCAGCCCTAGGTAGATCTTTATGTGATCCTGCCAGCAAACTTTGCTCCTCCCAAGCAGACTCCCATACTCATGGATCTGTCCATTTTCCTCATAACCGGTGTCCCTGTAAAACAGCAGGAAAGTTTCCAGACATGACTATGATCTGGCAGGGGCTTCATTGCAGTTAACATATCTCGGCAGAATGCTTCACTTTTCACCAAATCAGCATATTCTGAGGGAAAAATATGAGGGTCTCAAACGAGTTAGAACATTTCTCATTGCCTCTCCATTATACTCCTTATCTGATGGAGATATGCTGGGTACAAGCCACAATGTTATGGCAAAGCGAATAAGCTGTAGGATTGTCTACATCCCACATACCTGGAGGTGAAACAAGATGCTAAAGAAGATGGATGCTTGGATATGACTCTGATACCTTCATCCAGCACCTTACATGGAAAAAAGACTTAAATGATAGCAGTAGAATGAGCGGCCCCATTGCACAGAGAAGAGGGATCCTCACAAAGTCTCCGAAGAAAGGCACTTGGCACTGTGGTTTGGAGAGATGACGCTGTGTGAGGCTCTAAACCTGCTCTAACTAGACCCAGGTGAAGAGGAGAAGAATAAATACCATCTCCATTTGCATAGACTGCTCCTGTCGCAGACCAAAGGAACGGTCACCTCGAGATCCCAAAATTGGCATAGGTTCCCATGAAATGGGGTTTAGCCCACAGCCACCATCCACACCTGGAGTCAGTCCAATCCAGCCCAGCACAAGCTGGAGGTGGACTAAGATTCAGGGCTCTGCGGTCTGAAACACATCCCCTCCTTACCATCATGGGCTGGGTTAATTGCTGAAGGGGGCAAAGAAAGAACTGCAAATGGAAAATGGCATTTTCAATCTGCTGGAGTGTCTGGGGAGCGGGAACAAAGGTAGACTCGAGGAAAGGCAATGAGAAGAATGGCAGGGAGCTGGGAACGGCTCCTTACCTTATTCCTATGCTGCTCCACTCCACACTCAGATAAAGTGGTCCCTTCTCTTCAGCCTTCTCCTTTCTAGTCACACACTCAGTTGGTTAATTCTCTCCTCGTCGAGATCAGAGATTAGATAGAGCCTGGATTTATAGCTAGTGAAAATAAAAAGAGCTGCTCCTATCAAGGATTCAAATGATTAAATATCCTACCATAGAAATACTTTTAACTTCACTTACAGTACAATTTCACTTACACGCTGATGCAGTTGACAGCGCTAACAAAAGCTGCTTGAGTAATATGGGGCCTGAAAAAAGAGAGAAAGAAGCTGGAGGAGAGAATGAGAACAAGGGATAGGGACAGAAATGGAGAGAGAAATGGGATTAGATAGTGAGATGCAAAGAGAGGAAAGGCAGGAAAAGGGAAGGAAAGGAGGAGGTTGGCTCTCTCTGCCTGCAGCATTAAAAGTACAAGAGCTAAACCAATTAAACAATGAAAGGAAAGCAAAGGATTAAATGAAGGGCTATGTAAAACAGCTCCTCTAATCCAGCTCATTTACTGCTCTTTATTCTCCATTTCCCTCTCATGTTGATCCTCAGATTCAACAAAGCCAGACCTGTAGCCCTCGCACCTCGCACGCGCAGGGTCCTGCTGGCACTGTGCCGTGCCCCATTCTCTCCTCTTCCCCCCCTGCCCCTGCCCGATGCCGGCCAGGCTGGGGGGCGGCAGCAGCGAGTGCCCACGGCATTGGCCTGGGGATGCTCCTGAGGAGGAGAGCAAGCCCGTACCAAGCTTTGGTCGCACCTCTGGTTACCCTGCTCCTGCTCTCCAGCCAAACTCACTTAAGGACAACCTCAGCAATGCACCCAGAGCTTTTCTGTGAGACGGGACTGTCCTTCTCTACCATCACCACCAGCAGATCAGAGGAGGGACTGTTCCTCTCCGGGTGCTGCTGGGGACCCGCATCTTGAAGAAAGCCTCTAGGCTGCTGTGGTGAACCAAAGGACAAAGAGGAATTTTCAGGGCAGTTTCTGCTCCTGCCTCATCTGTGGTTCCTCTTTTCCCTCATTCCCTTCCTTTTGACAGATTTACAGACACAGGAGCCATGAGTTCTGGAGTGGACACAGCCCCAGTGCGCGCAGGAGGATGCACCCACCACCCAGCGCACGTCACACCAGGGGCTGATGGCAGCAGCGTGGGAAGGAGCATTTCCACTCCCTGTGCCCCACCGCCTCCATGCCGTGCCAACGCTGGGGTCCGCCACAGCTCCCCAAACCCACTGTGTGGGTCAGGGGGAGTCCTGCAGAAGTGGTGGCAGTTATGGGGAAAGCTACCCAGTTTAGCTACCCAGTTATGGGTAGCTAAAATGCAACAAACAGAGGATTGATGGGAACTAACATCACTTACCCATCTTCCCCTTTTCCCCTCTTTCTCCGTTTGCCTGATGTCCAAGAATGATTGTTTCTTTTCTGGTTGTTTCTTACAGTTTTGATCTCAGCCTCAGGGAGAGCAGAGGGAAGCGGCACAACAGGTCATTTGAGGAAGGGCTTGAGGGCTGGGGGAAAGCGCGGCTCCCTGGAGGAGGTTATCTGTGCCTAGTCACTGTCTTCAGGGATGCTGTGCTATTTGGAAAGGACTTTTCTTCCCCTCCAGCACTCCAGAGCTACAGATCATTAGAATTCACCCTCTCCTTCCCTTTCGGGAGACAGAAAGGCCCCAGCCATACTTGAAATGAGACAGATGCTTATGGAATTGTGGTTTTAAAAGCATTTTTCAGTTGAGTTCTTTCCTTTTCTACACAGAGCAGTCCAATGTGAGCTGACTAATAAATGCATTATCTTTTTTTTTCCCTTTCCTAGGAGGGTTTGATATGGCAGCTCCATAGATCAGCCTGCTCTCCAGGGATATTTCCTGCCCTAAACAAAATGGAAATTGTCTGCCCCCTCACAAGCCCTCAGTGACTCATACAATAAATAGAACCCATAAATATTTGGGTAATTACAGTCCGTTCACCTAAATTCCATAAGAGGCAGAGCACTTTCTCACTTCATGTCCTTAAAGAGCTGTCGCGTGTTGCTGTTTGTTGCCTGGGTGTTGCCGTAAGCACCCGCTACCCCTCTTAATGCTCAGCTTCCAGATAGAGAGCATTCAACTCTTCATAAGTAGTTAGGAATGGTTGGGAACATCTCATAGCAAAAGTTGTGCGATGAATAGTAAGTTAGATACTGTATGGCTTTATATACAGTACCTCTATAGCCAGTGCCTTTTGCCTAAAGCTCCAACATGGATCACCAAGACTCCTCTGTAGCCACCTCCTTGACACGGGGATCAGAGGAGCCCTGCACCAGGAACAAGCGTTTGCTGAAATCGGCTGTAACCAGGCTCTCCGGTGCAGTGACAGTCCTAGAGATTAATGCATTTTATAATGTTATTATTACTGCCTTGCTGTTAATATTTTACTGCTTGTTGTCACCACTCTGTGAGGCAGATCCAGCTGCACATATATCTGATCTGGGTGGTCTACAGCCCTTTGTGCGTTCCCTGGGATGGTTACACTCATGTTACAGCTATTTGATGCTGCATAAAATTATCGGGAAGACGAAAGCGGAGAATACACATTTTGAAAAGAGCAATTCAGTGAAGGTTTGGGCTATGTTATTTCCTTCCCTCCCTCCCTGCCTCATCAGCTCAGGGTGAATTACAGGGTGTGGAAGAACACTTTTAAGAAGCCCTCCTTGAAATTAGCATGTCTGGGGCGGCTCTGTCTGCACGCCCCAGCAGTCTGCCTTCTCTCAGTGGCTCCTCTCTGCTCTGTGATGACCTCTTGCAGCGCAGCCGATGGCCACAGCGACAGGAGGGCCACAGGTCTCCTTTTTGCCTCACCCAAGGCAGCCAAATAGACATGGAGCGGATTTGCATAAAGTGTCTTTCTTCTTTGACTTTCCGACGCTCCTCCGAAGAGCATCTCCAATGTGAGAAAACTGGGCATCATCCCTTGGCTTGCTCGGACCACAGGTGACCAGTAACCTTGGTCTGGATTGCAGAGGGGACCTCTCCAAGGAGCTGGTGACTGGCAATCCCGGGGTGGGAATGCAAAGCTGTTAAAGTAGAGGAACCCACCAAGGCCAGCCTCCCGCCTCCAGACATAACCAGGCCCAGCTACCTCCAGAGAAGTTTTGAGCAGCCCTTGAGGCTGGTATCAGACCTTGTCAGGCACAAAAGTTTTTATTACAACCTGCTGCTTCATTTTATCTGTTCCCCGCCCCCGGCTTTTCCTTCTGCTACTGAAAGTTTGTTTCTTTCCTTGGTATGGGTGACAGTGCTTCTAATCAGCACTTTCCCTGTCTAATTGCCTCAATGTGAGCTTCTCCCCGAACCTGTCAGACACAAACTCACACTTCTTGCCTTACTTGTCATAAGAAAAATTGTTCTTTTAAATGTGGCTGTGAGAGGCAGAAGGACATTCAATACTCCAGGGAGAGAGAAGGATGGAGTAACTGACTGCAGTTACTCATTACATGGCATTTCTAAAAGCCCCCCAACTTACCTGGAGATACACAAACACAGGAAAAAAGAAAATTCTCTGTCTCAAAGACATCACAGTCCAAAATATGTTGGCACAGAAAAGTCCCCATGGAAGTTATACCTGCTGTGATTATACAGCGGATGAGTGGATTACTCGGTGAAAAAAACCCTCCATGGCAGGAGAGATTATTTTGCATGTTAGAGGAAGATTTGGGGACTTTAAATACTAATACGCCATTAATGATTAATGTATCCATTACACAGGAACCTACTTGCTGACCTATTCACTCCCTAGCTCAATCACATCAGAAGTGCTAGTAGACAAAAAAAGTTTATGTTTTTGCTGGACCAGCGTTGTATTCCTGTAAGAAATTTCTGTCCTGTTTGGAATAGCAGAGCTGTGAGTTTTACCTCCCACATTGGCGTCCTCTGTTATCCACCTAAATTAGATTATCTGTGAAGCACTTTGATGTTCACCCCTGGTGATAGCAAGGAAGTCTTTCAGGCCAAGGTATTGGCGGTTGTCATCTTATCTTCTGATAAGAAGATAACAGTGCTCTTCCTCTCCACTGACACATTAGCCTTAGTGCTGGTAGATTTGCCTATCAAAGGCTGACGGAGAGATAGAGCAGGGTTAGATGTTTGTGTAGCTCAGCTTAGCAGTTTCTTTGGTTAGATAAATGATGACCTTGGTCTTACCTCCACCTGCTTTGCCTCCAGCTAAGCTGGTGACAAGGCTGATGTCACATTGTCAGGTCTTGCCTAAAGTCATTTGAAGGGCTCTGACTTCGGCAGTTTGGTGGCTTATTGGTCTTGCTCTTCTCCTTTCATCCCACAAGATTCTGTCTGTGGCGCAGGACAAGCCACTCCAGAGCAGGGGCTCTTACCTCCTCGGCTATTAACCATTCATTCACATTAAATAATTTCTTTGGGCTTCTGTGCCTTGTCTACAAGCAAAGAACTCACAGCTGTTTTGCTTTTGTGTTTTGGAGGGGGTTTTTTGGGATGGGGCTCAGAGAGGACCCGTGGCAGTGGTGTTTGCAGAGCCTGCTCGTGAGGCTGTTGGCAGGAGAGTGCCCAGGCGCTGGCAGTGGTTTATGTCTGGTATTACTCTGTCCTTGTTGTCTCACGGGGCAGCTTTGAAGAAGTTTCCCCAAGTCCTCCTCTACCTGCCCAGGGTTTCATTACTCACCACGGGCTGCAGAGCTGGCAGGTGAGCTGGTTACAGAGCAGCTATGACCTCCTGGTGAGGAGAAAGCAGGGAGATATTAGCAGGGCACAATTAGAGGGTGGAGAGGAGAGGGGGAGAGATTGACTGTGGGCCACTGCTAAGTATTTTACCTGTCAAAAAATTACTTTAACCTGCACATTTAGGCTATAAAAATATTTCTTCAATCAAGCAAAGATCTGCTATTCACAAGGACGAAGCTAAGGCAGCATCTTCTCCTTGTCTCAGAAAATTAATTTAAAATAAAAAAGTATGGAGAATTCAATAGCAGGAGAGAAAGAGAGAGAAAAAGATGACTGTCTTTAGTTCCTGCCCTTACACATCTGCATTGCGATGGGGATATGGTGTAGCTGTTTTTTCTAGGAGCAAAATCTATGCATCTATGCCTTAAAGCCCATTTAAAAGCTCCCAGAGTCCATGGCAGTCTCAAAAGAGATTTTAGCTTTAAACCACCTTCTGTACTGATTCACTGCTCCCTTCCCAGGGAGGTGCCAACAGTCTCCATCTCGCTGTGCACAACAACATCCATCCTCAACCCCACGCGTCCCCTGAGAGCCCAACACCACCGCGGGGGCTGCGCTCGACCCTCTTCACTCCAGGGCTGAGATCTTTGCCTGGTTCCTGCGCGGCTCCTCCAGATTTATGCTAAGTAAAACAGAACTGATTTTGGCCCTTTTTTCTTATTAGGCCAATAATTCTTTTCCTACGTTTTTCAAATCCCTTGCTGTCTGACTGTAGGATACAAATGACTCAACCTGTGCATTTTGTGTCATTTGTGAATCATTAGGCCTCATTTAAGAGGGTTTGCATTACTCCACACTCATCTTTATAATCCTAGCCAAATTCTGGGCTTTGGCCAAATAGCGTTCAGGCTTCACTTCTTTTCCTTTACCTTTAGTTCTGTATGTGTTATTGACTTATTCAGACACTTTCCATTGGGATGAATTTGAAATACACAATAGAAAGTGCAGTTTCTCAAAGGAAAAATTTACTTTTGCTGAAGTTTCCGTGTTTATTTTAAAAATCAACATGCAATATATACTTTTGGCCAGAATAAGTCTGATTAAAAATAGAAATATGGCTCAAATATTTCAGTTTTCTAAATGTTTTGCTTGAAAAGCATGCAACAAAATACTAAACATATTTTACTCGTGACACACTAAACACTGCCTCATAAAAACTGTAAGCTGGACACCTATCCTTCTTTAGCAGTTAGGCTCTCTGGAGAAGAATTCCGCTTGTACTTTTGATTCATAGTGTACCAGGCTTGTTACAGGACTCCAGGATATTTTTGGATATGCTCTTCGTAATTCTGTTATCCCTATTTTTGCAGCAAGCTGGCGCTATTACAACTCCAGCAAGGAACACATCCCTAAAGACAAATGGGTGTTTAATACTGAACTGATCTGAAAAATTTCAGGGAAATTTAGTAAATCAAACCTAATAAAGCATTCTTTTGCTTTAGAGATTTATTTTGGGATGATATTTCTCATGCATAACACTTCTAATTAAAGTTTTTGTTACAAGCTAGGATAAAAACCTGGGGTAGAAATTCCAAATTTAACTCTGGGCTACCTTTTTGCATGGCAGAAAATGAAGAGCCAGTAAAAATGGGAGTTAGAGTGAGACTCTCTTCCCACTCATTGATCACAGCGGGCTCACAGTAATGAAGTTCAGAGCAATTTTGGGCAAGTCCCAAGAAGGGATCATCACCATTTAGCTTGAGAACAGAAGAAGCATGAAGATATTTCTGACTAGTGAAAAACAACACAGAATTTTAACTCTGCCCAGGTTCTATCTCTGTCTTTGCAGAGCTTTTGGCATCTCCATCAGAAGCCCGTGGTGGTGGGATAAAAAGTCTGACTCTGGTGATTCCTATGAGCTACAGGACTGCTGTATTTTTGAGGTGCGCCTACCAAGATGATGCTCATCTTCTTCATAGCGCTTGGTGACTCCAGGGAAACCTCAGACACCCCCATCTTCATAGATCTTGTCACCTGGTCCCTTATGCATTACCCATGGCACACATCCATCTTCCCACTCTGGCAGCTGTGATAAAGACAAAAGGCTTCACTATCCGCAGTGCTTTTGTGGGCATTTTTATAACCAGTAGGATACATATTGATATTGAACCAGTCTTGTTTGTCTGAACTCCGGAGCTGGCAGTCTGTGGACATCATTTCAATCTGTTCAGCACTCCCAGGCGTAGGGTGCCCTCTTTTTATTTTTAAGGCATGTAATAAAGCACAAAATTAATTCCATGTCTGATTTATGCCCAAAGCCACCATTCTGTGTTCTTCCAGCTGAGATTTGATTGGATTTCATTAGATTCTTTCCCATAGAGGCAGATAACTTCCTTCAGGTTTAAGTTTGAGTGTTTCTGGGTTTATTTGGGGTTTGGGGTTATTTTGTTTTTGTTGTTAAATAGCTGAAAAATGCATTCTTATATTTGTCCGCATGGAGCTATTCAAACAAAAATAAAGAATATGCCTTTTTAAAGTCAAAAACACTAGTTTGCATAGATGAGGCCATTCTATAGCTCTGTTCCTGTACTCTTGCTGTTTATTGACTGTCCTGTGTCATTAAAGGTATTGACATGAGATGCTTTTGGCACCTTTGTAACAGAACTAACAAATTATTTACCTACCTAGATCCTTGCAGCCCTGCATTTACCAACAATTCTGGCTTAGCAGGTATCATTTAAAAAAAAAAAATCCTCAAAAAACTAGACATGCCTGGATGGGCTGGCAAATACTTATCCTACCTGATGCTTCCAGCAGGAAATAAAATATTCCCCCCTGCTCTGTTGATCCTACCTTAACAGATAGGCTTAACGATATGACTGGGAGTTAGTAAACCCAGATTCTGCAAGGCCAGATAACAGGCGCTGCAATAACACACGTCATGTTGTCAAAGCAATAGCCTGCACCCAGCATTCGTTAAACGGGCATGGTCTGACTCCTACTGCCCCTACGCCGGAGCGAGTCTTCGGGGCTCTTGGTCATGTTACCCCAGCTTAAAAGGAGTCCGAGTGTGGCCCTGACAAGATGTAACACAAGAAAAGGCAGGTATCATTTAAAAAAAAAAAAAAGAAGAAGAAAAAAGGAAGAAGAAGAAGCAGTGAGATCAGAAGAAGACAAGCTGGGGAAATAACCAGAGATGATAAGGTGATGGGGAAGAAGCAACACAAGGTGATAACAGACCTGAATGCAACTCAGACTTAAATGCATTCCTATATAACAAGACTAAACTGTCCTTGATGTTCATATGGGCTTCACCAGCTAGCAAGAAGGGCCTGAAACTTTTTTTAATGCACTGCAGTTTTTTAAGGAGCCAAAAGCAGCGTGCGCCCCAGCTGGGTATGCCCTAGCCAGCAAGTTGTCATTGCCATAGCCCAGCCCATGCGGTGCACGCTCCCGTCCTGGCCGATGCGAGAAGGAATTTCATAGAAATCGACAATTTCTTTAAGGTCTGAGATCACAGCTTGCAACTAATTACAGAAATAAATAACTAGTGACTGAAGCCATCTGTTCTTTATTTGGCAATGCCTTTCTTCTTCATGAAATTAGCACACCTGCAACCTTCGCGTCTTCCTGAGGATGGGTCACTCTGCCCTCTAAACCGCAGATGAATTGCTGGAGCGCAGGCAACCCTCTGGAGATGTTGCTGCTTCTCCTCCTCCTCCTCAACCCCAGGGGAAAATAATTAATATGCTCAATTGAGTTTCATTAGTTATTCAGGTTGAGGAGAGGCAGTGACTAGGAGGTAGAGTAGCAAACAGTTATTTATCACCACAGTTTGAACCTCATTATCAGCGCACAGGGTGGAGGGTTTGGCTCCGAAAGCCAGGCTGTATCCTCACCTCTGGAGCAGGAACCTTCCCGGGGGGTTTCGGGAGCTGCAGAACATCACTGCAGCGAGTCCCAGAGTCTGTGGTGGGGACCCCAAGGGGGATAACGTGGTGGCAGAAGGTTACTCCAATATTGTCCCCCTCTGCCCCAGGGTGGCCCTGCAGGTCCAGAAGGGTGTGGGATGGATGTAACCCCAATCTAGACAATTAAACAAGAGTTTTCCCATGTCTTCACGGGGNGGGGTGGGGTGGGGTGGTAAAATCAGGGTGTAACGTGGGAAATTCTTTTTCTCTTTTTCTTCCCCACACTCCCATTTCCCTTGTTTTAATCTTTCACATTGTGGTGTTCTGTACAACAATGATCATGGGAATGAATTTTAAAAGGATTATTAATTTTTAGTCTTTCTTTTTTTTTTCTTTTTTTGAGTTTGACTTTTGGCTTAAGTCAAAAATATTTCAGGTCTTTAGAGCCATAATTAGACATATTGTCCTTAACCAAATGCCAGATAATTTGTACGCACTTGAGGTAAATCTTTTGCTGGAAAGGTAGGCAAATATTGAAATATGTAATGAAAACAAAAGGAGGCATGAATAAAAAAAAAAAACAAAACCACACGACTATTTTAAATCTTTTAAATTACTTTCTCTTCTCCCTCTCATTAGTAAATATTTTAGTTATTCTTGCATTGAACAAATCCTCCTTTCAGGGTCTCTGTGTTTCTTTCTCATTAACATTCTTTTTTTTATTATTATTTTAACAAGTCATAAAGACCTAGTTATTTTTACAATCCACATCCTATACAAGACCCAGATGCAGGGACCAGAGAGAGAGAAATAGCAGCGTGTTAATGCATTCTGGGCAGGGATTTTTTTTTTTTCCCTCCTACCTTTAGATGAGGGGAAGTTTTCTTTTGGCTAAAAACATTCAAAGTAAGTGCAGCACTTTGGGAAATAGCACATAAAGGGACTTTAGTGGGAGGGAGAAATGAAAAAGGATGGAAAAGTCGAGCAGTGACAGAGGTAATCAGAGAATTTACAAATTATTTTTTCTGACAATGTAGACAGCTCTAGGAGGCTTCTTTCTCTTTCAAGATAAAGTCACTTGTCATTCTGTTCGAAAAAGACAAGGGATGTGTCAGGAGTTATTTGAAATGTAAAGTATTGTTTTTAGCTTCTTTTTCTCTCATTATTGTAGTAGCAAAGTACTCCCTGTGCTGATGGAGGGGCTGAAATCACAGCAGGTAAGGAGGGCCGCAGGACCAAGGGGGCTCAGAAATTCCCAGGGCTGGAATAGCCCATGGAGAAAAATGGAATTTGGCGACCCACAGTGTCGAAGACATGGGGCAAAGGAGGAGGTTTCTAATAGGAATGAGGGGAAATGGGGGTAATCAATACCTGTGTAATGCTGATCAACTCGAGAAGTACTGTGGGTGTACAGGGCAGCAGGGGGGCAAGGGACACAGCATCGGGGATCCTCTGAGGACATGGGGGCTGTGCAGATAAGGAACCAGCAGAAGATGCTCAAATGAAGGATATCAGCGCATCAAGTATTTGCCTATTGCAAGGCCCTGGATGCTCCCCTTTTGACTGACTCTTCTCTTTCTCCTCTCCCTGGCTTCCAAGGCCGGGTTGTTTTAGTGTTCTTCCTGTTATTCCTTTTCCCAGAAAAGTCCTCGATCGTTTGCCCTCTCTTCAGCAATGTTGCTTGAAAGCAGCACATGAATGCAAACCGCCGCGCAGTCGCAAACCAGCATTGCTCTGCAAAGCTATTTTCTCTTCCCACCTGTCCTGACCATTGCAGAGCAATCCTACTATCGGAATAAAAATCCCCAAATTCCTTCTCTGGGCACCTTAGATACTCCACCTGCCTTCTCTTCCCCAGCCCAGTCCCTGCTGTTTCCAAAGCAAAGGAAGTTTCAAACCAACTTTATATCCAGTGCCAGGGCACTGCGAGCCCCGGCTGCTGCAGGGACCCTGAAGCCCAACGGCACAAGAAACTCCAGGCCCTGGAAAAGTTGGTTTCCAGCTCCCCCTGGGGAATGCACTCCCTGCTATTCCGTGGATGGCAGCAAGGGTTACCCAGGCAGGTGTTCGCAGCTATCCCAGCTTTCCTTCTCTAGCCTCTCCCTGTAATGGCTGCAGTTAGCAAAAAAACACCGGTGGCAGATAAGCATCTGGTAACCCATGGCAACCAAGTTCCTTTAGAAAATGGCCTTCCGGTAATTTCATAAATGAACGGGCTTCTTTCTTTTTTTTTTCTTTTTTATTTTTCTTTT
>VXBO01007830.1:1018710-1086674 GCA_013400135.1 Rhinoptilus africanus | reverse complement strand
TTTTTTTTTTTTTTTTGTTTGTTTGAAATGAGAAAAAAAAAAAGAAGACAAGAGAACAGAGAAAGGCCCTAGGAGTGTTTATGTACACACATGCATCCATGCAAATGTGGAGAGGTGCCATAAGCATCCTTGCATGCTGCGGAGAGGGATGCTCAGCTGCATCCGTGGGTCAGACAACATAAGCTGGCACACCTGTAGTGCTATTCTCTTTCCACACCACCATTCCAGCCAGGATATAGGGGTTTGGATACCCCACCAGCAATTTCTTCCCAATCTCACCACAGGAATGTCAGCCAGCTGCTAAAAACCCAGTTACAGCATCATGCCGACAGATGAGATTAGATAGATGAATAGACAGGACAGCAGACAGGGAGACGGATATTTGTGCAAGTTGCTGTTACAAGATGAGGCTGATTATATTCCATTCTGGATTTGATTAGATGGCATAAGTAGACAGACCAGCAGAAATGAGCTGCCCGGTAGAGCAGGACATTTAACTAAAGGTCAGATAAAATTGCCCTGGAAACTGGTAGGTGCAGCAAGGTGTGGAGGTGGAGCTGTTAGGGCTGGTTTCATGTTAGAGAGACAGGGAGAGAGTTTAATTGCTAGAATTTTTGAAAGCTTTTTATATGCCTCAGCGCAAAAGCACCCTACATACACATACCCATACGGAGCTATGGCCACCACAGTGCTCGCCTTACAGTGCAGGGGTACCATGCCAGCACCCCAAATCCTAAATGTACAGCCACAAACACCCCAGACCCTCACTGCGTGGCCACAAGCATCCCCTGCTGACCAGCCCTCGCCGTATCCAGCTGACCTGAGCCACGGAGGAAGGAAAGTGCAGTCTTCCGCTCCTGTCCTCCGCTGATGGGATGCCAAATCCAGCCAACAGCCTCATAAGAGGGAAACAATCTTCCCGTTCATAAATGAAAGTAATCAAGAAAGCCACAACTGCAGGGGAACCCACACTCACAGGCTGTATTGACAACATCTGTATTATTTCTTCATATATACTTTTTCCCCCTCTAAATTAACTTTTCCCTTAAATACATTTTTCCAGAAAGCCAAATAATTGGATTTTTCTTTGTTAAAAGAAGGGAACATAAATTACTCCTGTTGGGTGCAGATTAGGTTACGGGATTTCTTTTCTTCTGTCACCGTCAATGCCCCAGTGTCAGAGAGCTTTAATATTTAATGCATTCCTAATTAGTCTCCATTGGCCCAGGGCACTTAACAAAACCTGACACCAACCATCGAGTCAAGTTCATTTAGAGAGCACAATTACCCAACCATCATTTCCATACTGCAGCTGGATTACCCATGAAATTCCCTTCCCAACCCCCATCCTTGCTCCTACCTTCCCACAGTTGCAAGTTAATTACAAAAAAAAAAAAAAAAGAGGATTTGATTCCGGTGACAGAAGATACAAATTATCTCATTTGGTCAGGGCAATGACATTTCCAAGACTCCTTTAATCGCTAGGAAGCTCTGCTGCATTGAACAGCATTTACCGAAGGATATTGCGGCTTGTGTCACTCTGCTGCCTCGGTGCCTTGTTGCTTTGCAGGCTCCAAAGATCTGACGCTTTCCCAGCGCAGAGGCTGATCACCTGGGAAAGGAAGGAAAAGAAAATATAATTTTAAATAGCACTTATTTGCCCAGGCAGACTTCGCCTTCCATCAGCAGGCATGATAGGGTACAGGCAGGGATTAGTTGGTGGTGATAGATGGCAGAGACAGCAACAACGACGAGGAGCATGAGCTTCACAAAGGAACCGAGGGGTGAAGGGAGAGCCCAGCTTCACTGTGCTGGAAGCTGAGCCAAATCATGGGATATCCACGCTCTCCAGCTGCTGGGACCTCACCCTGGTGTCACCCAGGCATATTTCTTGATAAATCTAAGAGAAACAAGCTCTGAAGCGCTGTCTGGAAGCTCCAACCTTTTGCTGTTGAGTCTAGGGACACTGGCACCGCAAAGTTCAGCTTCATGAATTGCCACCTAGAGAAAGACTTTGGCTTTTTGCCCCAAATTGTCATTTAAGTGACCAAAATGCTATGAACGGAACCTTTTTTGGATGTTAATAACCCTGAAACCAAACTACTTTGTGGGGATGCATTGGCTTGACCTTCATTTTCAAAGAATAACCACAGGAGCCTTCTCACGGATAATACCAACAATTACAGAAAAGATAATATCTGTAAAATCTGTCACCCGGTGACTAATTTCAGTGACAACAACAAATGCAAAATGTATGTTGCATGCTGAAAGATAATTTAATTTGAAACCTTAAAAAACCGTCAGCTAAAAAAATATATTACATGAATTCATTCAAAATTGACATCAGTTTCCTCCTCATACTCTCCACACTGCTCATTGAGGATGAAACCTACCAAATAGCGTACTTTGTTAAAGAAACTGTTACAGTTTTCGCGATGCCAAATTTTAAATTGCTCAATAAATTGCAACATTTGCAACGGAACCTGTATTCACAAATCACACAGTCTTGCTGCTCTTCGTCCGTGGGTTGCCTGCAATTACAATTGGTGCCATTTGAAAAGTTTGATCCAATCTCATTGGCTTCAATGGAAATTTCTTCTCACCAGTGCCATGTAGATATTTTTCTTTTTCTTTTTTTTTTTTTTCCCCCCCAAGAAGAATCACCCAGCTCTGCTATCTATCTGTATCTGTTCAATATTCAGGAAATAAATCCCTCCGCAGCTTCTAAAACTTCTTAAACCAAGCGCTAAGAAAACCAATTCCGTGAAATTATGACATTTCTCTTCAGTAAGTGAGAAAAAACCACTTGGTTTTGGTCCTGTGTATGCATCTTCATCCTCCTCATGAAAGGAGGCAGTGACTGAAGGGTTAATCCAGCATATTAACTTGTTAGACTGTTGATCTGCCCTGGGGCTATCAGGAGCTTAAATAGCCAACAGTTAATTAAAAATAAACTGACACTTTACTTTAAGGATAGTTTTAATAACCATTTATAAATGTTACATTAAAAATTCATGCACTGTTATCAACTCCTGCTAAGGATTTACAGCACAATGGAGGTGTTATGAATGTTTTATAGCTTCTGTGGAAAACCTCTTCCTGAACAGTTATTTTCAGAGTTCTGTGTGTCTTTCCAGGCCTGCAACACACGTACCCAAGACAACAGTAGCACGGCAAACACAAGCAGCTTCCCAAGGTGCTAGGGCTTAAGCTTAGACGTTGCTCTGCACCATATGTGGCCAACATACCAGAAGCCTCAAATAGCTCGAGAAATTCTGAAAAAAAAAAAGCTTCCTGATTTCTACTGTAAAGCAGCCCGTTCAGCCGTGGTCTTTGGGAACGGCTACACAGATCTTCCCCATCCGATGCGCAGAGTGGATCAGTTTTCTCAGTCGGTACATCATAACCCCCAGGAGGGTCACGATAAACAGTCGGGGGCCTCCGAAAGTGCGGAAAATATGATTACAATCTAGAGCAGAGCAAACAACCTAATGCTCCAGAGTAATCTTCATCAGCCTCTCCAAATGCATACACACACAAGCAAACACGCTCACAAACACATCCGCCTAAACACAAACACATACTCGCTGTGCATGTATATAAGCTTATCACAGGGTAAATTTTTTCAGTTCTGTTTGCAGCTGAGGAGAGGCAGGAAAACTGTTGTGCTTTGAATAAGCAGTCTTTGACCTGGAAAGCACTGAAAAACTCTTAAGCCACGCTGCTGAGTTGAGGCTGCCGGGTCTTCCCTCCCTGCCTGGCTGTGGTTGCGATGTGAGATGTTGCCTTCCCGTCCCCATCCGTCAGGAGGTACGCTAATCCTTCCCATTCACAGTGGGCTTGTACCGATAAACCCATTAGTGTGTGGGAGGCGGCGAGATACCACAACAATCACAGCTACCGGAGATTATGGATAAATTTAAAGTCTTATTGTCATTATTAGCCATTTGGAAATGAGCTTCCTTTGACAACGTGTCTGCCCCTTTTGTTTTAACTCTCCGCAAACACTGGCATGATTGAAGCTGGCTGTCTCCATGCTTACGGAAAACAAATTTAAGTTTATGGTTACCTGCTTATCTGTGCTACTTCTAGCTTGTTCTGAGGATCATGCTGAAAGCGATATTAAGCGGGAGAGATGCTGCATGGCGGAAGGAGGGGAGTCTGGCTGCCAAGGCCCCGCCTGGCGCTCAGGCACAGAAGTGATTAAATCCACAAGGTGAGGGCCTGACCACCTCCTTTGTATTTAACACCGTCCATGCAAACACAGGTCCTCGCTGCGTATGCACCGATGGAGAGCAACCTTCAGACTCCGCAGCCAGCCACCAATCAAACTGGCGTTAACCTTGCTTGGGTTTTCCCTTTTTTTTTATATTTTTTTTCTGTTTTGCTGAGTTATAGAGGAAAGGTTCTGCGAGCACTGGCTGTAGGGACTGGCGAGAAAAGGGTTAAAAACGAATGAAAAATACTTGGTGTCAGGCAGGTGCCAACCTCTAATTAGGGTAATTGATAATAGAATGTTCCAAGGGAGCAGAAGCCCTAAGGCTGCTATGCAAACAGCCCCTGAAGAGGAGATAAAGATGAAACAGGCATTTGCCCAGGTTCTTCTCATCAAATTTGCACCCTTACAAGCAGCCAAACCCATGCTGGATTTTATCCTCCTGCCTCCAGCTGAGGTGTACTCCTGGCAGGATCTCACAAGCACTCCCTTCTCCTCTCGCTCCCCTTCCAGAAATGGCAGGGGGAGGGCAGCATCCTCTGAGCCCAAAGCCGCAGGAGTGTAAAACCTCTCGGAGCCGCAGGAAAGCCTGGCACTGAAAAGTGTCCCCTATAGTGACGTACAGTTGAGGCATGGCCCCACTATCCAACTGCTCCATGCACAGCCAGCCCAAAACTCGCAGGGGCACACAGCCAGCAGGGCACCGGGCCAGATGTAATGTCCCTCAAGGGACGTGGGAAAATTTGGGGTGATTTTCGTGGGTAACGGGCACAGAGATCCTTCAAAACGTTGTCCTTTCCATCCTGCTTTCCCACTTACTCTTCCTCTGCGCTGTTCTCTGAATTATTTTCATTCCGGGCCACTTCTCGTCTTTTCCCTCCAGTGACGACAGTTTTGTTCTGCTGGAGTCGTGAGGTTCACTAAATATAGTGAAGGGCTGTTTCTGCAAGGACTTCAAAAAGCTTGTTTCTTTTGCTTGGTTCCTTTCATCCTTTGTTGTCCTTGCTTGTGTTGGACTCCCAACTGCTACCCAGCCTTATCTGCTCAAATTTCTGCGGAGGACTTGGAGGCAACACAGTCAAAATCCACATGCGATACCCAGTCTGAAAGCTGCTACTCCCCAGCTCACACAAAGGAACACAAGCTCAAAGGGACTTCACATGCATGCACACATACGCACGCATACGGCTGCCCGCGGATGCCACCGTCACACGCTCTGGAAGAGTTTCATCTGAAGATAGAGGAGGATGACGTGTGCTTGGACATGCCGAGGATGCACATCCCATCTGCACTCACACGGGGGCTTCCAGCTGCTTGTGGCCACCCTGAACAACACTCAGAGACAGCCCTTTTGGGCATCCTGGATGCTAAGAACCATCTCTGCACCCCTTTGGCGCACGGAGAGCTCTTGGCCAAGCTTCAAAGCACTTTCTCCCTGCAAGTCCCAGTTCCAGCCCGCACACATGGGACTTACTGCTTTATCCCTGTCCGCCTGTCCTTGAAGATGAATCTTCTACTCAGGGAAACACGCTACACGCACTGCAAAATCCGTATAAAGCCCGTGCACACAACGCTGTGCACTTCCCTCCCCCCCACACACACACCCTCCACTTCTTTATGAGAGCAGAAAAGGGGGAAAAAAAAAAAAAAAAGAGAAAGAAAGAAAAAAACACACATAGCTTTGTTGGGATTGAAGCTGGGACAGGACATCCCACCCCTCCCCAGAGTTATCCTCAGCCCTGTAGCTATTGCCAAGCCCCTGGAAATTTTATTGAGGAACATGACCCTTCACAGCACCCTATTCTTGCTCCATCTATGCTATAGCTGCTCTGAGCCAGGAAAAAAGGGTGGTTTACAGATCCAGTTTGCAGTTTTACACCAGATCCTGAGAAATTTGATGCCTGCGCCTCCACCATCAAAGCCAGACTTCTGCTAAGCCAACACACAGGCGCGGATGCGAGCAGTGATGAAGAGAGTTTCTCCCAGAGAAAAGCACATACTCCACAGCGTTCAGAGCCCCTACCCGGGCCAATTTGCTCCTTGTATTATTGCCACAGGAGGATTGTTGCCATGTGTTCACTCACCCAAATCTCCCTGCAGCATTTTTAATCTAATCTTCTCTGTAACTGCAAGGTGAGGGTCATTTATAGCTATTTTTCATGAAAACAATATTTCAACGCAAATAATAATAATGCAGAAGGGGGAAAAAAAGAACCCGAGAACTTGGAGAGGAGAAAACATGCATGAATTAAGCTCAGAGGCATGTCTCCCTCTGCCGGCCCCCAGACAAGGCAGACTGGAGTCAAACTGCTTTTCAAGGAGAAAAACACAGCCCCAAACACAGCCGCCATCCTGTCTGTCTTTCTTTCTTTTTTCTTTTTTTTTCCACTTTCTCTTGAGTCATGCACACACCTCTGAGAGAAACAGGGACAATCTGAAGACATTTTAGGGAAAGTCTCTCCTGTTCACAAAGGATTCATTATTGCACGTGCAACGTAGGAAGCAGCACCAGAATATACCTAGCTCTTTTATCCTTCTCTTTTTTCCAAGGTAAGATTGTTCCCTAGTGCATATTTCCTACTGATCCTCCTGATCTTATTTTCAAAGTCCCAGCTGTAGATTTCACTCTGAGTTAATTAATCTGTCGCTTGCCCCACAGCTTTCCTGCAGACCCACTTCCATCGAGCGCGCAGCATCGCTGCCGTGTTCCCTTCCAGGGCCCTGGTCCAGGCTTTGGGCTCACAGGGAGAGGCATTTTGGCTGACCAGGAGCAGCAGGGAAGGCTCTGCAGAGCTTTCCTCTAGGTGTTTTTGGAATGAGGGAGAGGGAAGAGCAGTCATATACATGGATCTGATTTCAGGATGGAGCCTTAGAGACATAGACACCACCTCTCTCTGTAATACATCATTCCCAAGTGAATTCTATGCCTTGTACCTTGAATATGTGTGCGTGGGGTGAGGGAAGAGATGGAATTTATTAACTAAAATTTTTCATGAGACTAGTTTAAAACTTGAGACTTAACCACAGCCTGTATCAGGGTCTGAGACAACCCGCAATTATTATCCCTGTCCTCATGAGTTTTTGAGAAAACCGAGGTTGCATCATACTGCTAATATTTATATCTACGGAACAACCAAGAGTTTGGGTTTCTTTGGTACGAATCTTGGCTGAACTGTCTAGATCTTAAGCATTTTCTAAGTATCCATGATGGTTTCTTTCTGCTTGATAATTTGCCTCTTGAAATCTGTAAGAATGGGCACCTATAATGAAATGAAATCTGTAAGAATGTTCCCTGAGTCCTGTGATCATCCGTATTGCAAACAATTAGGGTCTTTCAGTGGCTTGACTCACCAGAAATTACTCTTCTTTTTTTTGTTGTTGAAATGTTAAAGGAAATCAATGCTGTTAAGAAAAAGACATCATAATTTGCAGGGGAAGGGCAAACATGGTCATTTTTAGCCATCGTGAAAACAAAAATTGCTATCCCCAGCTTAAGTATTATTGTGATGAAGTTGTTTTTCCAATCAGAGCCCCATTTGTGCTGGGTACTTTACAAGTATACTGGTTTACCCACAGGTAAGATCTCATTGGCATTTATTCTAATATGCCTGGAGGGGAAGCAGTATAGCATCCTCATATCATCTCTATAACTCTGCAGAGAAAAAAAAAGCTGAGAATTTTGCCATTTATGTTGCTTTTGCTTTTCAGATACTGTCCTGTTCATACGTTATCCAAAACGAGCAGAAACTGCCCTGGAAAGTTTTCAGCCATTACTTGGAAATGCAGCCACCTCTGGGAAGAAACATGGGACCTTTTTGGCAGCTGTATTATGTAGCACAGAGCGGAGGAAAGAGAAAATGTGCCCCTCTGAAATCGCTAAGGGGAGACTGGGGAGGAGACATTAAGGAGTCAAAATTGAAAATAACAGGGGCAACAGGTAGTTCTTCAATAAAGAGGCGGAAGAAAATACATGACCACACATGGATAGACAGTGGATGTTACAGTTGAGACCAGAAATTTTCAGCCTGAATCATAGAAGCTGGGGCATCCGCAGGCTTTTTCTGAGAGGTCTGAGAAAGCCAACCGAGGAAAGTGAGCCAACCGCAAGGGCTTATTTTAGACTTCCACCTCCAGCAGGCAAAGCTTTAGGGGGCTTCAAATCAAAACAGGGTGGAAATCAGTCTTTTCTTCCCAAACAGGTCAGCCAGACCCCATCAACACCACAAGGTGGGGTTAGTCCAGCGTAGATCCGCTGCCGACAAACACCAGGTAGTGAATAATAATCGCAGTCCCACTTCCAGCAGCAATCTCTCCGTGGAGGTTTCTTATTGACCCAGCGCAGTTTAGCTTGTGAGATGTGATGAAATCATAGCCGGAGGGTTTATGGCAGTGGCTGCAGGCTATTAAAGCTCAGATGCCATCCTCAACTTGTGCTGTGGGCTCTTCTTTATTCATGACATGACAGCCAGAGGATGAGGTGTCAAGCGCAACACTAACGTTTCTTGGCACCCATTGGTTTGTGTTGCTCACAAAACTTTGCCTTATTTAGGAGACGATTTGTGTATTTATAATTAATATGGATTAGATATTATTATCTATGCAATATGGCAGGCAAGCAGTTTAGAGAGGCTAACAGCTGTTCAATAATGCAAATGATGCGCACATAAATTACAGTTTAGTAATGGGATATTATTACCAACACACACAAAAGTTCAGAACCCAGGGGTGGCAAGTATAAATAACCACAGCATGGAAACTTTCCCAAGCTTTCCCTAGCCATGCAGCTGAGGTGCAGGGAATGGACCCAGGCACTGGTTCCTCCTGTATTCTCCAACTGGTCTCACTGTTCACAGCAGTTATGAATGAATGGGAAAAAACAGCACAGCTGGCCTCAAAACAACCATCTAAGCTTTCTGTGCTTGCTTCCAGACAAAAAAAACCCTCCCAGTGCTTTTGTTGACAACTGGAGTTTTTGAAGAAAAGCATCAGATTTCACAAACATTTAGTTGGGAAGGTTGGTCCATTCTAAAAGTAATCCCCAGGGAAGGATGTGGTTGTGTGACCCGTTCTCCAATTTTTTGCTCAGTGGAAGAGGTGCTGCATCCCTGATGGGTTTGGGGGGCAAGCCAGAAACCCTAAAGTGCTCACTGGGCCCCCCTGGGCAGTACAGGTGGATGAGACCTGGCTCGATGTGCAGTAAATCCGTGGCAGTCTGGACAGGCTGCACTCTCTCTCTAGGAACTGCAGGGAGCACAATACATATTTCTCTGTAGGAAATCCTGGATCTATTTTTCATTCCAGTCACGCAGACTTCTGCTTTTAGACCCCAAATTCTGACAGCAAGGTGCCCCAAGGTAAGGTTTCTCCCCAGATTTCAGGTTCAGTGATACTTTCAGAGCTCATCGCGCCTATGCCAAACTTTGCTCAGAGATTCCTCATCAACAGCACCCTGTTAGAAGTCCCAAAAGCTTCAGCTGGAGCTTATGCTTTATTAGATTCCCAAACCAGGCAGTCTGCAAGAAAACAGGACTCGGTGGTTCTTGTGTCTTCAGGAATCCTTATCCCACAAACACAAGAGCCCAGTTCAGGAAAATGTGCCCCTGTTCTGCAAGAGACCTGCATGGGAGCATGTCCTGCTCTACCAGCACCCATACGGGTAGTACCTCTGCGGGGATGAGGGAAGCAGGTCACTGTTTTCTTAACCCAGGCTCAAAAAGAAGCAGAGCACAGGCTGGACTTGCTCACCTCCTGATGACAGCAACACGCTCATCTCCTCTCTAGGATCCTGCAAGGGACTGGGAAAAGGTGGTTACCAGCCCTGCAGCTGGGAAGTCTTGAAAGAAGGACGAGTGAGGCAGAGACATCACTGCAGCTCCGGCATAACCCCCACTGTAAGGGTGATGAATGTAGCAGGGTTTGGCACCAGCACTCTCACAGCTCCTCTTGCGCTTGTTAAGCCTGCCTAACTATATAAAATATACTGACAGGAGTCCTGTTAACAGAGCAAATCCAAATCAGCCCCTCTGCCAATATCCCAGTAAAGAGCAAAGGAATGAGAGAGAAGCGGGACACCACAAAAAGGCTTTGATTTTGCACTTTCAAATCAGCTCTTATGCAGAAAGGGCTAGCTGGAGATACTGAAATGGGGTGAAAGAGGGGAAGAGGAGAGATGTAAAAGCAGAGAAAAGTGAATAAAAATTGTACCTCTCTTCAGATCTATCTCAGCTGTTGACTGTTTCCTCCACTGGATCTCCTGCAAAGTCCTTTACCTAAGCTGTGCTATCCAGTGACTCCTACTCTGGGGTGACGGACAAAATCCACAGGTCTCTTTTCCATCCTGACTTGTAATCCAGCCTGCACTGACAATGCACAGCAGAGGGAAGAGCACGGCATTTCCCCAGTGTCGTAAATAAGGCTGCTATTACTGACAGCATAGAATAGTACTGACTATTGCAATATTTAATCTGCTGGGTGGGCAATTCATTAAAACAGATATCTAGAGCTTTAATCACGCTGCCAGGCTGCCATCTGCTTCCCTCATGTTCCCTCCTGGCTTAGGCCAGGTCTCGATGTAGGAGGGGGCAGTTTGTGAGAGGCGCTTTGGGGTCTGTGTCATAATTCATCGTGTGTGCACAACACAGCTCACTGTTTGGTGCTGTGAATCCTACCATGCACATGCAACCACGACGATGCTGCGTGTGCACTGAGAGGGGGTCTGGAAGAGCATGGGAGGTCCCAAGGTTTCATTTGGCCTCCAGGCTTAAGCTGTGAACAGCAGCGATGGGGAGCTGGATCCCCTAACCTCGCTGCCATGTCAGCTGGGTTTAGGGAAAGCATCTGGCAATATTTACAGAGGTGTTATTCACAGATATGAAATCAATTCATCTCATCAGCTTTCTTGCTGCGATTCTCACTGGCAATAGTCTTCTCCAAAACCTGAGATCTTTCTGTCCTGTGTACGACCTTAGAAGCACCTTCGAGGTCGCTTCTGCCAACAGATGAAAAACAGGACTTCAGAGTGTTCCTCAGAGGGGTCTAGACTCAGTCTGATAGTGACCTTGTCTTCTTCACATCACCCGTATGGACCTCTGGTTTGGCTACGAGGCCTCCTGTTACTGCAAACCTTGGTCTTTCTCAGGGCTTTCCTTGAGCAAGTCAAGAAGGAAAGGTCCATCACGGGCTTCTTGCTCACCTGGCCAGGTACTCAGCAGGAGTACTGTGCAACCTGGAGGAGAAAGTCCATCCAGGGATAAAAAGGAAAAAGGGCAGGAGCAGTGCCCTTCATGTTTAGAGATGTGAAGCCAAAGATAGGGAATTTTCAAGAGTATTCCCCAAATGAATTGGCTACACTGCTGGCTGTGGACTGTGCATTTTGTGAAGGACAATTCTTTACCAGAAAAATGTTCCTACTCCCGATGGTGGGGATTCACTGGAAGAGTTTCTTCAAAGCAGCTCGCAGTAATGCTGCTTGTTTCGTACCTCTCTGCTGGCAAGTGACACCCATTTCCCACAGTGTGAACCAGTGAAAGAACCGCTGGGTAGCTGTGGTAGCTGTTCATCACGGTCACCATCTGCACCAGATTTCCTACCATATCCTCCCCTTTTTGTTTCCACCTAGATCCCCAAAGGGGCTAGGTTTTATTTAGATACGTAGGTCCCACAGAACATCATAGGGATCGACAGAGGATTGTGAGTGTATATGAGGACGTGGGGTTTGTTCCTCAGCCCCTCTGTTCCTTGCCTGCAAGATGCCGTCATGAATCTGTCTTGTCTATTTAGTAATATGTCCAGGGACTGGGCTCTCCCTGTTGTTATGTGACCCCCTACCATCTGGGCAGGAAATGTTTTTTAATATAAAAGAAAATTAGTAAGTCTACTTTTTCACTCACTAAATAAATATTAACACAACAACAGACAAATGAGGCAGTACTCACCTAACTCTTCCTTATCCATATCAACATCTGGGGATTTCAGATCCCTCCAAAACATGAGAGTTAGAGGAAACAATGAACAGAATAAAGAGCTATTTTTTAGTGAACCATCATCATATTTGAGCAGGCTTTTTTTTTTTTTATTCTTTGTATAATATCTTACACAGCAGGATCCTGCTCTGATACAGGGAGTCCAAGTTGTGACCATGTCCATGTGACGTCTGCGCCACCACCCGTGCCCAATCCAGGGAGGACAGAGAGAGCTCAGGAGTCTCACAACTTGCAGTCCCTCCCACCAGGCAATACAAGGGATGCTCGACCAGCCTGGAGTGAGCCAGAAAGCCACGAACTGAACAGACACCCTCCAGCCCTCCTAGTCCACAGGTCTGCTCCCAGCTTCGTGGAGCTCACCAAAAGGTAACCGAGAAGTCTGGTTTTCTAACAGATGTGGTGCATTGCACACATTTACACCGCAGTCTGGGTGAGGTTCCCTCACCTCTCAGCCACAAACTGAGAGTGACATTGCTGCACGGCCTCAGAGCACCTCGAGATGTAACAGTGCTCTGCTCTTTTATGAAGGCTGTGGCAATTAAAGACAAGCAACCTCTCAAACATTTACACTGAGGTATCAACGAAGAAAACTTTTCCTCTATCCTTATCTTTCAGCTTTTAGCTCCTCTTGACACACCTCCTTCCCATATTCCCTTCCAGGTCAGCTGTGGATGTAGTTGTCTACTTTTACTAATGGTAAATGCTTACTTATTTCTTAAGCAAACAAGGGATTGTCCAGCTACCAGCTTCCCTGCTCACTGGTAAGCAACTGGAAGTCCGAGCTGCACTAAATGGTTTAGTGCCTTCAGTGCTTCTCCCTGTTGGCACTGCCCTGAGTGAATTGTGGGACCTCAAGGGACAGGAGAGAGGTCCCAGAGGACAGACCGTACCTCCTGGCCTCCAGTGCTGGAACTCAAACACGGACCAGCAAAGGGAGAGAAATATTCAATAAATCCAGATTCCCCCTGAAAGACTTGAGAAGGCTCACAGAACCATATGCCAGCAGAATGGAAAATATAAACATCTCATAATGAGATAGGCACTTGAGTCTCAGGGAGATTAAGAGAGAAACACAAAGAAAAGAACGGGTGGCAGTAGGGCAGATGGAGAAAAGGAAGTGTTTTTCTGGTATTTCTGCAATAAGGTCTAAAAGGTCCCAAGAGTGACAAATTAAACATGTTATTATTCCTGGGCAAGATGCTGTCATTTTCGTTTGCTAAGGCTCCCAGTTCTCCACCCGCATTTTCCCATAGCTGGCCTGCATGGGGAGCAATTATGGCTGGGCTGAATTTGGGAGGAAAAGATCCTCAGGTGGCTTCATGCCCACTGGGCAGGGAAGTGGGTAAACTTGACTGAAAATAGACAGATGCTCTTGGATACCTATGGAGCCAAGAACAGGGATGAATTAGAGACCCCTTCTCCCCCCAAAGAGAGCAACAAAGCTGGTTTTATGGAGATGAGCATGAATGATGGGAAGAGACCTGGGGCAGATCACTCAAAGCATGGCTGAAGGGAGCTCTCCTAGCTTGATGGAAAAGGCACTGCAATAATGGGTCAGAGCACAGGATTCTGCCTTTACTTAAAGAAAAAGGTTAATACTAGTTAAAAAATAATGATGTGGGATTTAGTTACATGACAGCTGGTACCCACCTGGTGCCAGAGAGCAAGGGCGGCTGGAGAGGAGCCTGGGGCATGTTGCCTCCCTACTCCCACGTCTCTTCCTGGCAGCAAACTCATCTCCCCAACCTCCCTGAAGAAACTCCACAGACACAAAGATTAAGGAAACATTTAGGCAGCCAGGCAGGAGCACTGTCCCAGTGAGAAGTCCGTCTTAACCAGCAGGGGTCCAAAACTAATTTGTCCATTTGATTTCCAAGAAGTTGATGCCTTCAGCGCAGTAAATGAGTCTCGTAAATGGAGGTCGCAGCAGGGCCTGTTGTTTGCTTTTGCTCCTGTCAGGAGCCAAGCATAAGGGTTTTCACATGCCACTCGGCATTTCCAACCAGTAACAGCAGCCTGGGAGCCCTTAAGTAGGCCCTAATTAGTGCTGATAGATTTCAGGGTGCTCTGAGGCTAGGTTGAGCAGCCTTTGCAGAGCTGGGAGGCAGTCTCCTGCCTTGCTTGAATGACAAAAAGGTTCACTGGGACTTGGTTTTGAAACAGCTCAATAAAAGTGGTTATGATGTGGCCACAGGCCTTGAATTAACAGCTGATCCAACAAAGAAAAGAGGGGAAATGGCAACCAATTAATGTTTCTCCCGGTGCCACCTCCAAAACACAAAATTCCAGAGAGCTGTAGGTTGGGATTTCAGCTGCTTACCTGCCTTTTCTGCTGTTTGGTTCTGCAAAGTTGAGGATGGTTCATATTAAAAAAAAAAACATGCCAAATCATAAATTCCTGGTACTTTTTAGCCCCTCTGTCTTTGTTTGATAGTTTATGAACTGTTTCAGAATTATTATGATTAGGTTAAGTCTCAGTAGCTTATGCTTTTAATTTGGCATGCCTCCAGTTGTGACAAGTACGTGTGGGCCAAAAGGATGTGACCTGCATGTCTTTTATTCATAAAACTATAATTCTGCATGGATTCTATTCCAGTGGGGGGAAAATGTCCTAAGAAAGTCAAAACAAGAGACAGATTGTTCCTTAAGAATTAATAAATCCCAGTTTCCATGTATTTTTGTCACCGTTTCACCCCCAACATTTTCCCGTTGGAGACACCTTGCTAGAGGCGTTTACAATCTGAATCACCCACTCGGCATTACCTCTGGCATTCCTCCGCCCACACCAGCTCTTTACTGTGAGCTGGATGCCTTCACTGTCAGCAGGGATGCGTTATGTTGGAGCTGTAGCTGCCGTGACTGGTTGGCCCCCGCACGTATGCATGATGGCCAGTCAAAGGGTTCCCCTCTACAATCCACTGCAGTGGATCACATTTGGTCTTGCTCAGAGGACTGCATCCCTCACATTCTGTGCTGTGCGTAGAGAGCAGTAATCTTCATCTTAGTGCAGTGGACGTGCAGGCTAATGAAAGCACGTCTGAGATACATTTGCTTTTCTTTGTCATCTTCACATACCCTCACATACAGGCACTGCGTCCCAGGGAATACGTGAAACCCCATCTGAAAATATTTGGGTAAATTCATGAGTCGTTATTCATCAATCTGAGTTCAAAACTGCTTCAGCACAGAGGCCATGGGCCACTGATTTGATTTCTGCCTACAAAGGAGCACAGCTATGCTGGTTTTGTTTGCCTCTGCGGATTGTGCACTCTATGTCTGCCTGTAGGTCACTTAAAGCCATGGGACCCAGACTGGTCTGTTGAAGCAAACATTTTTACACTGAAAGGGTTATTAACCATTGGCACAGGCTGCCCAGGGAGGGGGTGGATTCCCCATCCCTGGAGGTGTTTCAGAAAAGGGTAGATGAGGTACTGAGGGACAGGGTTTAGAAGGGGGTTTTGTCAGGGGGGGTTAATGGTTGGACTTGATGATCTTAAAGGTCCCTTCCAACCTCACCCATTCTATGATTCTATGACCAAAGCTACTCTGCTGCTGACTCAGCAAAAGTAGAGTCCCCACACCCAGCTGGAGGACCTCCCTCACACACAGCAAACATACCCAGCTCTGCACAAGTTCAAAGAGGGTGCACTGATTTTCAGGTGTGAAACAAGCTGGAATCCTGTGTTCTTGTCTGATCACTGTAGTGGTATTAAACAAAAAAAAAAAAAAAAAAAAAGAGAAAAAAAAAAAAAAAAAAAACAAAAAAGAAGTGGGNGAAAAAGAAAAAAAAAAACAACAGCAAAGAAGTGTGTTGTGTTTGGAAAGTTAATGCAGAAGGGCAAAGGGCTTTATCTACAAATGGAAGGTATGCAGGAATGAAGGAGGAGAGGAAAAACCCAAAAACTTACACAGCTTAGGGAAAAAAAGGGCAGTTAAGAAGGGATTTAATTGATAATGGTTTAGATAATGTCAAGTGAAGTTTCTATTCTCAGCCCAAGTGCAGATGATGAGGCAAAAGGACTAAATGTAGAAATTAAAGAAATACCCATTCAAAGCTAAACTGAGAAACCTTTTGTCACACAGAGAATCATAAGCATGTGAGAAGTCCCAGCAGGAGAGGTTCTCAAGGCAAAATAACACTGGGGGCATTCAGGAAATAATTAGCTGGCTTCCTGGAGGGAGCAAGTAGATGTGTGTGAGGAAAGAGGGAGTGTGCGAGAGGAGGGGGAGGACGGGAATGAGATGAGATTCTAATAGAAAGAAGGGATGAGGAATGGGGGGGCCTTTAACTCATTCCAAGCAGGGGTGGGGGGGAAAAGTAAGCAAGTAAGTAAAGGAAGAAGAAGGTCTGTTATGCTCAATTTAATGAGCTCCTCTGGAGTGTCAGTCCAGATCAGAGGTGTGAAATGAGGCTCCTGGCTCAGTCAGAGGTAAAGCATGCCCAGCTCACAGCAGCCTCTCTGCGGGTGGCCACTTGTTGCAGAACAAAGTGGCCCATGGGCTGCTCCTGATCCCTGCAGCCCGCGCACATATGTTGGTAAGAGGTTCCTCTTCCCAGCTCACCGTTAAGTCGTTCAAACCATCCTCAGCTGGAGTCCCTGCTAGGGCTTTGCAGCACTTATTAGGTTGAACCCTCATTGCTCTTGCATTGATCCCTATTTCAATCAGGGACAGCTGCATTTGTCAACAATATTATTACTGCCATTATTGATGCTGTCCTAAATCAAAGCATTTCTGCAGGAACAATCCTTCCAGCTCTCATGGGAGGAACTACCCATTGCACCTATCTCACACACCACATGTTGATGCGGAGAATTGCCCTCTAAACATGCCTGTCTCTCTCAGTTGACTAAAAACGGAGGTCAGATAACCATCTTACCGTCAATACTTGACTTTTAGGTGGTTCAAACTGCGAGAGGCAAATCCCATACCACAAGAAAAAAATCCAGTGCAGTGTACTTGCAGGAGGGCCTTAGGTTTTTTGCCTGGAATTTCTTTGAGCACTTTGCTGTCATTACCCTTTTGCAACTACCGTCTGATAATTCTTGTGCAGGAAATTTCTGCCACAATTGCTCTAGTCTCAGTAGTTCCTCCTTTTTTTTTTTTTTTTTACTATAAAAGTGATAAATGATGATGCTTTTAAAATTAATTTCCATTCTAGCAGCTCATGACAGCCCCTTTGTCTGTGTTACTTTGGACATAGTAAAAAAAATAAGAAATGAATTTCACGGGTTTTATCCTCGGTGCTAGCACAAAAGAAAACCAAGAGAAACAAAGCACAGCCAAAAGGTGCAAGAGCCACAGAAAAACATATTAAAGATGTTTTTCTGAATCAGATACATCTTCTGATTTTCTCCTTTCACAACCATACCCAGACTGAAGGATGCTTTTTTTAAGAGAATATCTGGAAGGTTTCTGGGCTCTAGCCTTGAAATTCCTACCTATCCTCCAAGCAAGTAACAAACATCTTACCCCAACTGCCTGTCAAGCCTTAATTGGAGCACTCACCTTTAAGAAAAAATGTTTGGGCCTATTCAACAAGTAGCTTTTCAGCAGTAACTGCTAACGAGGACACCAATTAGCACTAAATTTTTTGCTATGTAAGTAGGGGTCCACTAGGAACCAAAGTGAGACTGCTTCAGGACCTGACCTGACCATTTAGCTCTGGCCACCGAACAGCTGCCAGGGGCTAATCACTGCAACCCGCTACCAATATCTGCTAGATCTGAACCACCAGCTGTGACATCCAGCTGCAGTCATGTCCCCATGACAGGCTTCCCCCATCCTCAGAAAGGTTCCCTCTCATTAGCTGTCCCTCCTTCCACAGTCTCCCTCCAGTCTCTGTCTGATAAGAGGCAATCTGTGCTAGTCTCTGCCCTTGCTTTGATGCAATGTCCTGTTAATGACAAACCTCAATAAAAGTGGTTTGTAGACTGCAAGTAACAGCTTGTTTGGAGTGTTTCAGTGCTGCCAGATACTAAGCATGGATGGGATGGAGTCCAATGGCATGGGTCAAGCGTTTGGGGCTGGGAGAGCCTTGTCTATATCTAGGTGGTCTGAGACAATGGAATAGGGTATTAGTCAAAGTCAGAGCTCAGACACCATTGCTAGAAACCTACCTCCAGTCTGTCTCTCAGCACCAAATGGTCTATCTCAATATACACACCATTCTGTTGGGTATTTTCTAGCAGAGTCTAAATCACCATCTGAAAGTGCCCCCGAACTCAGATCTGCCTCCAGGCAAAGGATATTCCCACTCTTCACAGGCACACATTTTGAATCCAGAGCAGATTTCACAAACAGCAATCCCTTCTACCCCATAGCCATGGTTCTCTGCCAGAGGGCTTGAGTCAGCCCCTTCCTCACGCTCTTCCCCCAAAGTACAGGCCATCCCAAATCATCCCAGCAGGAAATCACTGTACCTGAGCAGAGAACCAGTTTTCCGCCTTGCTGCTCTTCTGCAATCTGTTTCCATTCCTTTCTATCCACATCCTGCCCGTGCAAACAGCAAAGGCACCAGTCACAGCTAAGAAAAGGTCACTGAAGCCTAAATCACACTCTCAGGCTATCCCTAAAGAGATGAAGGGGAATAGGGCACCATGGCTGCAGGCTACTGTTTAAATGGGACAGAAAGACAGGAGAAAAGCTAGAACCTTCCCCTGAGGCCTCTGACAAGGGGTAAATTAATGAGGAGATACAAAGACTGGAGATTAGCATTTGGGTTTATTGGAGGAGAAGAGATTGTAGGAGGTCTGGAAGGGGACAGCAGAGAGTGTATAAACCCTTTAATCTGGCAGATAGCGGCTGTCAGGGATACATGTTCCAACCTGCTCCATGACACTGTAGATCATGTTAGCCTTTGTGCTGGTTTAATTGGAGCTTTGCAGTTGCCCTTGGTCACTGCTAATTGCCTTAATTGAAATGGTGCGCGTCTGCGCAAGTGGGAATACACGTCTGTGTGGGTTTAAGAGGAAAATACATCCTCAGCCTTCCTAGCCATTGTCCGATGAGTTTGGGCTGAATTATGAGACTGTATCTGCTGCTTGCTGTGCTTTAGAAAAGCTGGTTGGATTTATTGCCAGTTTACAAAACCCCAGCTTCAGGCTGCATCGGTTGCACTTGGTTACTTAAGGGAAGGGGAGAATAGCTGGACAATGGAGCAGTTGTCCGGTTTTGTAACGTTCACCCCATTGGGGTGGGATTTCCGACTGCACCCCCTCTCCCTACGCTCAGCATGGCTTCTCAAGCTGCCTAAGGCTTCTGTGTGCAGCAAACTGAATTAAACCAGGAGCCCCCATTTTATGCTTGGCTTTTTTCCAGGCTGAAGGCAATGAAACAGGGTGGCACTGGGAGCCTTAGAAACATCCGAAGATACATTTGAGTGGAAGAGAAGACAGAAACTCATCTGTCTTCCCCACCTCTGAGCACATGTGATTTCATCAAGAAATTGAACACATAACTCAGTGCACCTCTGTATTAAACTGTAATTGCAAAATATGGTAATAGGCCTTAGCGTAGAGACAGATGTCTCTTCTCCCCAGCCAGGGCCTTTTACTAGAACCAATTGTCTATAATGGTGTGAATTCCCCCAAAAAACCGTCCATCGCTCCACTACCCTGTTGAAGGTTCTAATCTCTAAGCAGTCACATGAAAGCTGAGACCTGAGTCAAGGGAGTCCCATACTTTGCAGTGAGAAGCCCAAGCAAAGGGCAGGACTTAAGAAATATCTCTGTACATGGCATTCCCATACTGGCAGCTAAGTGCCTGGAATCTTCTAAGGTCTTTTGTCCTCCCTCATTTCCAAGGGAGATGACGTGCTGAACTCAGGGCCATGGACTTTACTTGTGCCAGTAACCTAGGAAATGGGCCGCCACGACACCAGAACTGAATCCTTTAGTTATATCTGGACCTCAGATTCTCCATCATTGCAAGGGCCTAGAAGCTTGCATAGATTTTGGCATAAGGAAGCTTTGGCAGCCCACGAAGATGCATCACTTTGAGTTAATTTATAAGAACTTGGACAGGGAGAGAGTTCATTTAATTGAAAGATGTAATTATCAGGTGTTGGAGGCAAAGGGGCTCATTAATTTCTGAGACATGCTGTTGACTGAGCTGTCCTCATTTTCATTTTTCACTCCATATCAAGGCTGAAGCCACGCGTCGGGGAGTCTAGAAGACACCAGGTGACTGTTAGTCTCCTGTTTGTTTTATTTTCCACAGGGCAGAGGTTTTTCTTTAGCTTAACCATAACTACAGAGTGTACGGTCCTGCCCTGCATTGTACGACAAGAGCTCCCGTGGGGATCTTGGCATGATTTCATTAGGGCTTGGACCCAGAGGACTCACAAACCTTCCGGTAACAGGGTAGACTGGGCTACGGCAGCAGGTGATGGATTACACAGGCCACGTCCAGTGACGGAAGGGAAGCTATGAACTCCCTTCACACATCTCATCACCTTCCTTCAGCTTTAATGTTTATATTCAGTCCTGAAACAAAGAGGATCATGGTGCTTAGAGGATACAAGGTCTCCTACCATGGGGGTCCAGCGGGAAGGTGTGGCTGTATGCTAGCTGTGTGCTTTGCCAAAAAATCCAGATCGCAAGCCTCTCCATCTGGGTTTTTACACCCATCCCACAATTACTCCCTCCTCACCTCTGCCCCTAAGAGAAACTGAAACTACCCTGCTGGCACCCTCCTTGCATTGGTATTCCCTCCATCTTGCCAGTCTGCACTTAGATTTATGATTTATTTAGAACTGGATTACACCAAGGCTCAAGGCCAGCACTCCCTAATCTGTCACCGTCCCTGCCACGGCCATACACAAACATTTGTTTTAGCTGCGTCAGCATCTCTGGCTCCTGAAGAAGGACGCCCATTGTTAATTTCTATAGCAACTACAATTCAGGGTTGGGCGCTTTTTTTTTTTTTTTAATACTCCTTTCCTTGCCGAAAAGCATTGGCATTGTCAAGTGATAGATATTTATAACTTAATATAACAGTGGCATGTCTGAGTTATGCCGTTGAAATGCATCACAGCCGGAGTTGTTCTGTTATTTGTTTTTGTGCTGAATAGCAGCAAGCGCTTTAAGTTATTGTCCTCGCACACCCATAAAAAGGGAAAAGAAGGGATGTATAATTGTTGCTCATATTTATAGCAATTGGATGCAGAGTGCCAGGGTGCAAGGAAGCCTGCTTTCAGCAATGTCACCCAAGATGATACCGAGGAACCATGTTCCCTGCAAATACGCTGATCGTGAATGTCTATTTGAATTAGGAAATGAAAGTTTTGGACTTGGATGAACAAACTGATTATGCCAGGGATATTTTTGGCCCCAGCTGGCTAAAGTTTGATGAGCTAAGATGAGAGAACGCTCAAAAATGTGGAACCAACACAAAAATAATGAGTAAGCCCTTTGAAATTACCAAGCACAAGCGCAAACCAGGAAACGATCCATCTTTACTGCACCATGACACACACTCAAAGAGTTTGCACTCAGCCTTTTTTCTAACTATTTTCTAGGCAAGACCCCGTGGAGATGTATTCTTCTCCAAATACCCCTCGAGGAGGTATGGTGCTCTGACCACACCTCTACTGCCTGTTGAGATAACTCAGAGAGGACAGGGCAGGGTATCACCAGGCTGTGGTCTCTCCTCCCAGATGTGTGCACATGTAACGTGACTATCAAATGCCTCTACTCAGGAAAAAAAAACAGAAGTTGACACTCTGTGTATTACCCAGAAATTTTTGGATTTGATACAACACGTTCATGCGTGATGCCAAAGCTGAAGCATGCTGCAGGTCAGGCGTGTTTGTCAAGTGCCATGTGGAGTCTCACTCCGCAGAGAGCTGCTCGTGCTCAGCCGGAGATTTTGTAAGGGAAGCAAATCTTAACACAGCACATGCCACTGAGACAGGGGTCCACCTGCTGTGATGGGGCACAAGGATGTAAGTGACCCCTGCGCCAGAAAGGACGATGCAGCACAGTGTCAAACGGGCTGGAGAAAAGACCAAGTGAAAAATCTCCTGTTGTGAGGACTGGGAAAAAAAAGCAGGAAAGCCAGGGCATGAGAAAATCTGTGGCAAAAGAAAGCTGAAAGCAACATGGGTCAGGTGATATGAGAGGATAGAGACTTATAAGAGTGACCAGCATGGGCTGTGCTGTGAAATATCCAAATTGCTTGTGACTGTGATAGGACACCTAGTCAATGGCCTTTGCATGCTGAAGGAAGAAACAACATCCCACAAAAAAGGAGAACTAGAAATCAATGAGGGGCAGATAGGACTTCAAATCTTATCAAGGTCACTGGACAGATTAAAAAGCATGTAGAGACACAGAGGAGATTTGGAGGAAAGAGGGAGCCAGAAGAATGGGTATGCTTTCTCTGGAGAGCTGGGAATAGGCTTGGGGATAACAAGGCATACACAAGGAACAGTGCTGTATCCTCTACAGAGAGCACTTAAAGGAGGCAGAACCTCCAGGGTGGAAATCAAGGATCCTTCTAACAAGAAATGCAACCCCATTTTACCCTTCTATGTCCAGGTTCAGCTATTCATGCCTCATCTTCCCATGGTCTCAAAACCTGCCTTCCATGATGCTGTTGATGCTTTGGTGACCCCAGACTGCTGGCGTATGGGAGTCCTGCCATACCCGCTTCTCTCTCTAGGGAGAGAGGAGCAGCAGGGAAGGATAGCTGCGACAGCACCATCACAGAGACCGTAGCACAATGACACGGAATAAAGTGGGGACTCTCTCACAGGAGAGACACCCCTCCCTCTCCTGGACCCATTCTGGGATGAGGCCCATTCGTTCCTCTCTCTCAGCACTCTGCACATCCTTGGAGGAAACCTCAAGTAGACTACATTCATCTCCTCCTCCAGAGTGTTTTTTCCCTTGTGCTTGCAGAATGCTTCTAATGCTTAGCTGCTTTAATGCAGCCTTCCCCAGGCTGTGGGGGTTTTGGATCGGTTTTGGCAGATCAGGTCACTATCCTTATTCCGAAGGGGAAAGTTCTCCAGCTCAGCTGCTCTCAGACGAGATACCTGACGCTACCTCCCAGCAGCTGCAAGGTGGACAGGGAACTGCCTAAGGAATGGCTCATGGAGCTGGGGTGGAATGGGGCAGGGAGAGGTAGGGCATGTTCTTAAACAGCTTTTAAACCCATCAGTGATTTGATTTGCTTTCCGAGAATGGTTTCGCTCAACAAACAATTGCAAGCTACACAGTCGCAAGGTAAAATGAAAAGCCCATGGGCATTAATTATATATATAGATATTAAAAAAGAAGCTACTGCTTAATTATTGTTTGCAAATCTCGGTATTTAAATTGACTTATTTGCAAATGTCTGTTTAGAAATTGACTGTGTAATTATAAAGTCGGTGCAGGCATATCACAGGCCCTGGAGGGGTCTCTAACGAGGAATGATAATGTACCAGGCAAAGTGAACTATCCTGAGCTGCATTTTAATAACCAAGAGGTGCTTGGAAGGGGGAGCGGAGGGTCCACGAGAAATCCCAAAGCCAACAAAAGAAGAAGCAAGAGGCAGAGGATAGAGAGAGCTGGCTCCAAAAAGCAGAGGGCTAACATGTTTGAGAAGGGGCTTCAGGGGCAACGTTGTCTCTTCCTGAAGCCCCTGCAATAGGAGTGGGCTGGCAGCATCCTCCACTTCAGCTCTTGAATGAGAATGAGCCAGTCTGCTGGCAGCAAACTGCCGGCTGCTGCAAGGCTGTAGCTCTCTACCAGCGGAAAAGACATCCTCCAGCATGTACCTGGCCATCCCTTCTCATTGAGCACTCCCTACAGCGAAGGATACGGTCCCAGTTTGACTATCCATTGACCCCTGATGGGCACATCTGCATGCAGGACAGAGGGCAGCTCACACTGCCAGTTCTCCCAGATAATAGTAAGCGAGGTCATTCCCAAACCTAACACATGTTTCCTGGACTTGAAGCCATGCAAATCAAACACCATGGTTGAGGATTGTCTCCAAGAGGGTGTGGAGGGTGTCTCCACTTGCCTACAGCTATACTCCGTCATGTGCAGCAGCTGACCTCTGATGGGATACAAGGTTTTCCGGGTGAAGAATGGTATATTTTACCAGGCCACAAATCTTTGTCAGTCCCACAGCATGTGCAATAACTCTTAAGATTTAACTTCTGCACGTGTCCAAGAGGTATAAGTACATCAAAGGTGAAAAAAGACTGTTCTATCACCTTCTTCTCTCAATCACCTTTGACAACTGCACTGCTATGTCTCCAGATCTAGTGGTCTATGGCATTTCTTCTTTATGGACCATCACTATTAGCTTTAAAACCAGCCACTGGCCTGTGATTTCTTGTATAGTTCATTAACCAAGAGGGAACAAAGCCTGGCTGCTAAGTGGCACATTAGGAAGATCAACAGCTGGCAGGGTGCAAAAATAATAACAACAAAAAAAAAAAATATCATAAGCAAAAGCTCAAGGTTTTTTACTTGTCTGCTATGCATAGTCATGTTATCCCTTACTCGTGAGCATTCAAATGGCACCAGTATATTCATGAAAATGTGGCAGCTTAAGACAAGGTCTGAAAGTTAAATAGGATCCAGCATCCTACTGGAGCAGAATAATATTACTCTTTTGAGTGAAATTATAAGTGAAAGTGTGGTCCTTGTGAAATCAAAGGCAAACACCCAAACACATTTTTTTACATCACTGTGAAGGCAAAGGAACTATGTGAATTAAAAAACAACTGCTTCCCTGACCAGCATAGCTGTAGCAGTGTAAAAGCACGGCTCAGATGGACTCAGAACCCTCCTGATCTCACTCTCTAAATGCCAAACGCTGCTGTGTTTGCTGTCTGTTCTACTGTGCAGCTTGTGCCTATTACATACAGAAAAAAATCTGCTTGGAACAGCAATAAATTACTTATTTGAGAGAGGTAAGAAACCATACCCGTTAAAACCAGTGACATGGAAGACGCAAATTCCATTATGTCTTCTTGAGCTGGCCAGAAATTAGATATCTCCCATTTGCAGGCCAGGTAGCCACATTAGGATAGAGCTGTAAATGTAAAATAGCCACCGAGATCTGTTCATCGGCCCATGGCTTTGGACAGTTTATTCAGCCTGTACAGTGAAACTAGCCTGGCCAGTGTTACTTAGATTTTCTGGTGTCCTGCTCACTAGTCCAATGCATTTCATTTTTAATTATGTCAGTGAAGCACAAAAAGAAGAAAAAGATAAAAGAAAATGTAAAGAAGCAGCTTGTGTTGAATAGAAAGGGAAAAAAACCTCCAAGCATCTTGATTAGATTTGAAATGGAAGCGTAAGCTACTTGCCCCATTAGTTTAAAAAAATGTGCTTTGCATCTTAGCATCAACTTGTCTAACAGAGGAATGATCTGTTGCCCTTGCACAACTCCAACTTTTCCTCATCAGGCCTTTGTGTTGTGAAGAGGCGTACGCAGCCGCAGCAGCTTTCCCAGGCATGAGATTCAGATTGTAAATTCGGGGCAGAATCATGTGAGCCTACACAGACCCCCACGTTCCTCCCCAGGAAGGTTCTACTCAGNCCTTTAATGGAAGGGTTGTGCTAGGATAATAATTGTTCGAACGAGAAGCATATTACAGGTCATATTCGTGCATTAATTAAAACCATCGAAAATCTCACAAAGTTTGTCACTGATTCAGAGCGAATGGGACCTGCAGATAATTAATGGCTCTCAATGACAGTTCTTGAAAAATTGGTTTCTGGCAGCAGTCAGTGTATGCTGGATAAGTTTCTATTTTATAAGCCTGTTTTTTTCTTAAAGACACAAGAAACAGCAAAAGCAGGCTGTTCTTTTCAATAATAATTAGGCGATTATTTATTTGGAAAAAAAGAGTTTTTTGTTTTAGATACTTACATGTCAACTGCTGAGAATTCCACCCTAAGTCATTTAATAGCCCATTAAGAAATTGTTGTGATGACTAATTATTTATTACAAATTCAGAATCTGTTTACTAGACAGCATTGGTTTTGTTAATTAATAAGATTACCTTTTAGATTCCAAACTCGCCTTGCCTATTCTGGCATTGTCTTGAAATATAACATACATGAAATACAGTACATCATACATTCTCCTATTAGGGTGTTTTAAGCTCTGTCTAAGGAATATGACTGTTCTGTGCTTCACTGTGGACATATCATTAAGCCTGATTACAACTAACAGCTACTAATAACAAACACTAATGAAGGGCTTGATTGTACCTTTAGGAGCAATGGAGTTGTAGATGCACTGTGAGTTTCCATATATCTGTGCTAGCAGACAAAATAACCGGTGAGAAGTCATGATACAGTGTGCGTAGCCTGAGTTAGCCAACTGATGAGATGAAAGCAACCTAGATCTTAGCTCTGGTGATCTACTGGAGGTCAAGTCCACCAAATGGTCCTGAATTAAGGTCGAACCAGGAGCCTGATGGTTCCCTTTACCCCCTGATTAAAAGAGGAATTCATTCACAAGTTCAAATCCCAGTCCTTTTCCCTCCACCCAGACATTTCTCCCGTGTTTGTAGCCCCGCTAGAGCATGCTACTGTAGCTCTGAGGCAACCGAGGTCTCTGCCCAAAGAAGCCCGCAGTCTATATAGCTTTCATCAACTTCAGCGGGCTGACCTTGAGGAGAGCACCTTGGACTCTCTCTGTGTGGAAACAGCACCACGTCTAATGAAAATCCATACTGAGAGGGTATGCAAAGATCAGACTCGATTAATTCTTTCCAGAGGTGCCTCCACAATGTCAACATTGATCTGCTTCCTAGTCGCACGGTTTTCTCTCGGCTGACAACAATATGCCAGTCAGAGCTCTGCTCTATTGTAAATTTTAACAGATATGGAGATAGAATCATTAAAATACCCTGAGAATACACAGCAAGTCATTGTTTTGCTGCTTTCGCTGAGAAAAATCTCACAGCAGCACTGAAGAAATAAATGCTATAGGCCAATCTTATGGCAAAGAAGTTAATCCTACAACGAAATTGGATGAAATGCCTGAGGATAGGGATCAGTATGTGGGTGTCTTGGGCTGTCTATGCTAAAAAGTTGCTGCTTTATAAAGCAGGCCTTGTAGGACAATTGCAGAAATACACATGCATTTTATTTCTAGCCATATCCATGGGAAAATAAAACCAGCCTAGTCTCTCTAACCGGTCACTCACAGAGTGCCTGTGTTTCAGACTGCCCTGGGATGTTTTTTCATTAGAGAGAGCTTAAGGATAAATCATTTCATCTTACCAGAAGAAGGTAAGCTCAGCCACCATCTGTCTTCCTACATATGCAACAGGACCTTTTGGTTTCAGACTGTGTTTCCATGAGTGTGGAGCCATGTAGATACTGGCTTTTGATTCAGACCTGTAACGTGCAACTGAGACACGCAGCAGCCTTTCATATTGACTGCTGATAAACTTAGGTTGAATGTGGGGATGTGGGTTTAGACCCACCTCCAGTCAACTATTATTGCTTAACTGAGCTCAGGTGCAACCAATCTTTGCTAATGGGCTGGGCATTTTTTCATTAAAAATACAAACCTGGGAATATTGTGTTCTGAAGAGGTCTAGTTAACATCTCCAAGTAATGATTATCTGTTTGAACAGTGACTGTTATTATTAATAAGATCTACAAGTTAGGACTGTGTCATTTTGATGTCCTTTTAATACTAGCTTCACCATTATGCAGAGATTTTATTTTTTTTTTTAACTTATACCCTTCTTGGTTTAAATTCAATGTAAATTAAACTACAAAATAAAAAAAAAATACAAACTTTCTAATAAAAGAATTAAAAGGGAAAAAAAATCAGAGAAGAAATAGAGAAATTCTTTGAAATCAAAGCTGTTTCACCCTTGCAAATAATCACCACACGACAAAGACAACACATGCAGTGAAGATGTACTGGGGGCCTTGCTGTCCAAAAGGTCACAAGTATACAGGAAAGATCTCCTTGCTAGGGTAAGTGGTGCCCAAGAAAAATGCATTGAGAATTACCTTTCAAAGAAGCTGCAGACAAACGAGTACGGCCTTTCGAAGGGATGGCATGATTACAACCAGATGCCTTCCCTAAAATGTCTCTAAAGGCAACAGAAGAAAAAGTCAAATTAAACCATCAATTCAGCAGCATCTTTGCTACTCATCACGCTGGCATTTCTAGAGAAAGAAAGGTTGAAAACAATCCAGAAAGAGATGTCTGTGCAGAACTCCGAGTCTCTGTGTGCTAATCTATTCCGTTCACTCCTTGCGCCTCACCTGCCCTGCGTCTCTGCACATTTCCCAACAATGCATTAAACAACACGTGCGCGTTGCTGAACCTTCTGCTCCGACGCTAACTGCTTTGACTTCCACAAACACACCGGCCAAGAAGACATCACAAAAGTACCTAACCTCATCTTGAGAACAAGAGAGGGAGAATTATGAGAACAAGTTTAAAGGAAGAGAAAGAAAGGGAGGGAGACAGAGAGATTTTATTGCCCAAGGGGAAAAAAAAGATTATAATTGAACTGCAGAAAATTCTCCACATCACGGGTAATGGTGCCTGGGTTACCTCTCTTTATCTGAGCAATAGAGATTAGCGAACGGGGTCATAAAGGGAAATTAAAGTCAAATAAATTCTGGGCCAGCACTTGGTAAGTACTGATTTCCTACCATTTAAGAAAAAGGAACGTCAGGGCACATGAAGTGGCACTGCACAAGGTAGCAGGCAGTGGAGAGAGCCACACTGCCGCAAACACCAAAGAGAGTGGGGACAGACCAGTCCCTTGCCCCAGACTGCCTTCATGGAGAATGGCAGAAGGTTTTCTCCAGGAGCGAGGGACTGTTTATCATGGATGCTGGCAGACTCGGCCCTACATCTCAGGCAAGATAGGCATCAGAAGCCTCTCTGGATATGTAAGATATTATCTCCCTACTGGTTTTCTATTGACCCTGTCCTACAAGTTCCCATTTTCCCCAGAAAACTCGATGAATGTGAAGCATGTACATCCCGTGACCAGTTCCATGAGGAACTGGAGGATTAACCTCAGACCCTCTCCCTGCCCAGACCCCACGCACCTATCCTTCCTCCAACAGCTCACACGGAGCCCCCGGACCTGGCACTGTAGCGGATGAGGAGTGCTGACACACAACCACATTTCCCACTTAGTCATGGTGGTAATTGCCAAGACATCGCAAGGGGAGGGAGGCACTCCAGGTCCACCCAGGAGAGATCTTCAGTCTTTTTTTTTACAGACCCTTTGTGACCACAAGTCCTACTCCTGACTCACTGCGTCACCTTTGTGGTCGGGTGTGTTGGACCTCTGCAGCAGCACTGTCAGAAATGGCAAGAGGGTTTGGAGGCTATTATTCTAAGGCTTCCCAATCTGAGAGCCCTTCAAGAGCTTGATTCTCCAAAAGCACTGGAAAAATATCTCTGGAAATTAGGTTTCTGAAGGAATACAGATATAGAATAAATAAAATACAAGGGGGAAAATAAACAGCCCAAAGCAGGCATTACTACAAATCACTTTGGATCTCTTGAAAGCTCCTTCTTGCTCTTTTTAGAAGTGACTGTTGCTTGTTATGAATGTTTTTTCTTGGCTTTCTTAAGTCATTTTTACTGACTTTTACAAAAATATTACAGCACTGCTGGCCAGTAAAATATTCAGGGAACTTTCTGAAGGAAAGATGATGTCTGTATTGAGGTATCTTTATTCTTTTCTTAGAGTGCCAAATTAAATCAGCATTCACCTTCCTCCCCCTTGCTTGGGTGGGCAGTACGTGATGAAAAGGAAGACGGTGTCAGAAGCTGTCAACTGGCAAGAGAGCTGGAGAGTCCACTCCAACCTGTCCACTGCCCATTACTTTGATGGTGAACTGGACCTTCCATCTCCCTGGAAAGTCCTGTTCCTTGCAACGTTGTGGGCAATTGAGCACGAAACTAGCTCGGCAGCTGATAGCACACTAGGCTTTGCAGCAAGCAGCCTCATCCTTATTCCTCAGAACTGGGGCACTCATATACGTTGGGGTTATTAGACTGTCTTTGCAGTGCAAAGAGCCTAGTTAGGTTCAAGTGGGGCAAGGAAATTGGTCTTGCAAGAGAGAACTGGTACAACTGGAGGAATGAAGCCGGGGGGTGTGGGTAACAAAGATGGACAGAGATCGGAAATAGAAATAAGCCGGTCTGCGCTCTTTTCCACTCACCCCTTTCAATGGAATGTGTTCCCAACCATTCATTCCTTCGCTCCCTCCCTCTTCCCCGCCACATATTCTCTCTTGACTTATTTGATGCTGTTTGAAATCAAGCACTTGGTTTACCCTTCTCAAGCGGAGCTGATCTCTCCCAGCATGACTCTGACTGCAGCGGGAGGCACAGCGGGATGCTGGATATGGAAACCTGGCATTAGTATCACTTTCAGATGACAGCAGATCAGAGAGCTGGACCTGGGAGCGAATTAATATAGGGCTAGGATTCACTTGAAGGGTTTGCTGCTGTCATACTCCTCTCAAGATGTGAGAGAGAATTAATGCGAGGGGCTGGGATTCACTCCGAGGGCTGCGATGGCTGCCTGTCATCCTCAGGGAGAAGCAGGACCCAGAGTGCGAATGAATACAGAGTTCAGGTTTGCTCCAGAGCCTGCAGGTACCCCAAGGAGCAGAGAATCACAGAATCACAGACTGGTAGGGTTGTCAGGGACCTCTGGAGATCACCCAGTCCAGCCCCCTGCCAGAGCAGGGTCACCCAGAGCAGGGGGCACAGGAACGCCTCCAGGCGGGTTTGGGATGTCTCCAGAGACGGAGACTCCCCCACCTCCCTGGGCAGCCTGGGCCAGGGCTCTGCCACCCTCAAGAAGAAGGTTACTCAGCTCCTGGTGACCTCCCGGGCTATTGGTTAAACATCTGACCAAAAATCCACCAGTGAGGATGACTGAGGGTTGGTTTAACCTCAAATAAACAAGTTGGCACAGGGTCTTCTTGCTCTGGTGTGATTCACGCTTTTCACTGTGGACCAACGCAAACAGGAGACGTATGGAAAACCATAGCACTGCCCCAGATGTCAAATCAACCAGTCTACCAGGGGATGGGGCATCCTCATAGCCACTGGAACCCATCTTCAAATGACCTTGGACAAATAGACCAGCTAAACCCAATGGGCCCCCTAATCACTGACCCTCTGTATGGGCAGGGACAGAGCACGTTTCTCTAGGGAAGGAGAATAGCAACCAAACTACCCACATCCGGGGTGGCAGAAATAGGCTTCACGTGCAGGAGCTGCTGATTATCCAATAGCAGGACCTTTTCCATAGATCTTCATCGCTGAAAAAATCAGCATCAGATATCCTTAAACAACTCATCTCACCCTTTGAATCACAGAGAGCCAACCTCCAGCTTTTTGCCTACATGTGATCTGCCAGGAGAGGCTATAAACCTCCATCATTTCACATTTCAATGTGGATGACAAGGACTTTGACTGGGAGCAACCTGGAGATTTCCTGGTGGTCACAATCAGCCTGGTTTTGTTTTCTGTGGTCCACAGAAACAGCCCCCCTCTCATGGTGAACTTGTTTGCCCAACAGCAATGCACACTCACAAGGACTTATCTACAGGCGTGTTCGTAACAAGCACAAACACAGAGAAGGGTGCAGAAAAGATGGAGAGAAAGATCTGTCATTGCAGGAGAAAGTGACCCACATTTTGGGGAGGTTAATGGTTATTTAGGACAACACACCCCTGAGCCAGTGGCTCTGCAGGACAGGAGGCAAAGGGAGGATTTTCTCCCTCTTTTCAAAGGGAGAGAAAGGTTTGGAGCCTAGAGCATAAACACAGCTGAGGATTCTGAAAATAGACAATATCCTTCAAATGCAGCCTAGGGACGAGATCGAATCATTGTATACACCCAATTTCTTGAGAAGGGAAAACAAAACAACAAAAAAGGGAGGAAGTAGGCCCTTGGAAGCAAAATAAAGAGAGAATAATGGAAAACTAAGCACTGGAGGAGACAGCTTCAAATAATTGCATTGTGCAAGCGTCACGCTGGGAAGTAGCATATGCTGGAGGAGCCCTCACTGGGGACACAGGATAAGCAGGCAGGAGGGAGGCCAGGAAAACCGTCAGCTTCAAAGCGGCACACGCCAGGCCAAGTTCAGAGCAGCTCCAGCTCCGGTGAGGTCAGCATAATGATGCCAGAGACGAAAATATCCTTGTGCTTAAAACAAACCCCCTTCCTTCCATTGCCAATAGCACCTGGTAATAAGCAGCAGACAAGGGACTAATATTATAACAGATATTTGGGTCACGGGCTGTCATTCAGTATAGGCGAGATAGGTGTACGTCACTCGGTGCCCCTGTGAAGAGCAGAGAGGTGGCTCAGCTCTGCAAAGACACCTTGGGAGTCAAGAAACAGCATTTAATTGCTTAACTGAGATCAGGGGTCTGGTCTCGGCTCATACAGCACGGAGCACAGGCGGGTCTGCTGCTTGGTTTCTAGGGATCAGCAGCACTTTATTCAAGTTGTAATTTCCCAACTAAACAGATGAAAAGTTAGGAGTCAACACCTTGTAAGAGAGTTTAAAATAGTTAGTTGAGTCAGAAACTATGTATTGCTCGGGCTGTGCTGGCAGTGCACCCCGTTTGGAGAGCAAGGATGAATCGGGACAACATTCTGGTTGTGGTGGGGTTTGTGTTGGTGTTTGGGTTTGTGTTAGTGTTTGGAAAAGCCTGACAAATGCTTTTGTGCCTTTGTTTCTTACAGCCCTGTACATTTTATATTTGAATTTTTAATTTAAAAACTAACATTAATATTTGGGCTTTTTAATGGGAACATCTTGGTCTTGTTCTGTAAAGATAAGTAAGTATGTTTTTAGAGAATAAGACATTCCAGTTTCTGTCCTGAAAATGTTCCACATACATTTTAATTTCCTTTTGTGGGAGGAGGCAGTATGTGGGAAGCAACTATATGTTCTGTAGCTTTATGATCCAAATTATGCTAAGTTGTGGGACCACCACTGTAAAGCCCATCTGGACATGCCTGTGAGAGGGAGGACTTCGCTGCTTAGGAGCTGCCCTCAGACCAAGATATTCCCCCTTTTACCTCTCTGTGGAGAGACAGCCACAGGAAAGCCATGTGCCTATAAATCTGGAGTCCGGTAGTTTTCAGTTGGAGTTTGTGAATCCTTGGAGGCCAACCATTATTTTGCTAACGGATCCGTGAGTGGTAACTACAGAGATCGAGTCTGTTGTGGCAGAGCTCACATCTGCTGTGCAGGGTCTACGCCTCCCTTGGGGAAAAACTTAGGGAGTCAACAAACTGCAAGATGTGAAAACTATTGGTGCAGACAGGCATGGTGTCTTCATCCTTTATACAATAAATACACAATGAACCTACACGAGCACAGATGCATCTTAAAATCCCCATGTTTACTAACTCAACCCCAACGTGCCCATCCTATCTGCATATATTTATCTACTCTGGCTGGCTGTGGCAGCTTTCAAAACACAGAGAAAACAGCAAACCCCACTAGAGGGCTTACAAACTGCTTGGAGAAATACTCCATTGGCAGCCAAAAATGTCCCCCACAAGCGCCTAAGTGATACATGGGGTGGCTTGTTAAGCTTGGATGTTTCGTAAAGTTCTCTGAGACGGCAAATGTCTTAGCACACATCTCTTCCCAACCTCTGTACCTCCCTGTCTCCCCCCACCCCGACTCATCCTCCCTGCCCGCAAAATGAGAAAAATGTCATTCATACAGAACGCTCTTCAGCGATTCTGCTATCGATCCCCGGCAGTCTCATTTCAATATCGACCAGCTCCATGACGATAATTGATGAGAGATGCAAGTGATGGAAGAGTGAAGAGAGCAGTGCTGAGCAGATCTTCCAGCCCAGGTGGTAGGAAACCCCTCACTGTACCTCATCCCCATCCCATTTGATATTTCAAAAGGGAAAAAAGGAAAAAAAAATCTTTTTTTCCTTTTTTCTTTTTTTTCTTTTTTTTCCAAGGAAAAGGGAACAGCAGTTTTCAAGATTCCTGTTTGCATTAACAGCCCAAGCCAATCAGCATGTTTGATTTGAAAAAACTTTCCTTGAGAAAGAAGAAAGAAAAACAATGAAGTGCAGGAGGGAACAAAGGGGACGGAACACGCCATTGAAGATAAAAAAACTGAGTAGCTGAACTTAATGCTTGGAGGGATTTTTCCCATTTTTTAAATATAAACCTCTTCTCTAGACATCCTACTGGTGAGGGTAATCTGGAAAGCACCAGAGACAAAAGGTTAAGAGTTAAACTTCCCAGCTCAGAAGACAACAGGCTAAAGGAAGAAAAGGTTGCAGCTGAGTCATCCAGGAGGAATAAGTATCCCTGAAAAGCTGCCTTCATTAAGTGCTTCCTCAAATGGGGATTGCTGCAGCACTGTCAGTGCTTGTGCCCATCCAGACTTCCAGCACTGAGTTACTGTCCTCTCTCACTTTTAATCCCCCAGCCGGCAATGGACATGTCGTTTTATAGCCCTAACGCTATTCTTCTGTAGCTGCTCAATGATGGACTTTTAATATCACCATCCTAAGAGAGACTATGAGATACAGCTCCCACGGTGCACGAGGCACAGGACTGAGCTGTGAGCTACCAGCAACCACAACAGAGCAAAACATATGCATACTAATGCGGATCATGCCACGGAGGTCACTGGATGTGTCGGGTTTCTCATGCCTGCCTCTGCTGTGCAATTAAGCTCATAAACAAGGGAGAACATCCATATATAAAAAAAGGTGAAGGAGGGAAAAAAAAATCAAAGAAAACCTAATTATCTTGTCAGGGACAGCAGCGAGATGCTTTACATCTCCTGGTTGTACAAACGGTCCGTGGGTAGAGAGCTTCCAGGTTGTACCTCAGAAGTGGCTGCCTTTCAGTGAGGTGACGGCTCTGCTTCTCCTCCTTGGGGAACGCTTTATAGAGAAAGTTGAGCTGCACTAACACCTCACTGCTGTCAAAAAGGGATGGTTATAAACCTCTTGTCATGCTCTCCAGGACCTGCTGCCTCTCTGTCCTGGCTGTGCCCATCCCTTTGCTTAGCTCTGGAGCTCACTAGACTGATCAATGAGCCAGCTCAGCTCTAACCCAGGGAAGACTAATCCAGCCCCTCAAAAATGTGTTAATTGACCTCATTTAATATGAGATCACTCACAATGTTTATCGTTAAAAACGTTTCTCATCTAACAACCTCCTCCTCACTTCCCTTCCTTCCTATAGAATGTGTGGCCCGTTTCACCTTGAGTTCTTCTTTGCGTTGCCATCCACGCTGGGGAAAACAACTAAGCCGTTAGTTGGTACCATTTCACAATTCATTAGTAAGAGTGAGAATGACATTTGCAGGAATCCCCAGATAATGATGTTGCAAAGAGTGTTACAACCTCTTTTCCTTAGCCCTTGTGCGGGGCTTAGTCCTGGAGAGTGGTGGTGCAGCCGGTATGAGGTGGATCTGAGGTTTGAAGGATCTCAGAACTCTCAAAGCCAAAAATCACTCAGGGAGCAAAACTGTGAGGCTTCATATAGTTAGCTTTACACACATACGTACACCTTGAGCTCCTAGTGACTGCTCTCAGAAATTGCTCTGAAGCGTCCCATAAATGAGAGCAGAGTAATGGCAATGTATATTCTAATAACTGCAGCTATAATAACACCCCCTCCTCCCCACTTTCCTCTTTAGGGGTGATCTGCCAAAATGAGAAACAAAATTACTGTGTCTGTTCAGCAAATTCTTACTGACAAAATCTTTAAGAGTTGACAAGAGTAATATACTGAAAATTAGTTTAGAAGTGTTTCAAGTTTCAAAAAATCAATCAAAATCAAATTAAGTTCTGAAGACGCTGTCTGTAGAGCTTAAGGAAAATAGAGATCAGCTGCAGCAACATGGGATCATGGGCTCAACTTCAGAGCAGGAGACTTACGTCTGCTCTGCCACCTCTTCTGCCTTACGGTAGAGAGCTACAGCTGATCGCAAGGGTTTGCTGATGCTCTGGTTAATCTGGTGAGCTTGGGTACAGCGAGAAACAGCGAGAAACCCAGGCTAAATAACCCACAAGAGGGTCCTCAGCATGGTACTTCCCCCATCCTAAGGCTATGCCTTAACCAGTGAGACAAAAATCGGGTGTTAACCATAAAAATTAAGTTTCTCCCTCATGCTTCCTGTTAACTTCTTTCAAGATTTGTCTATCCCAATGACAAATAGGGTGAAAAAAAATAAATTGAGGCTCATAAAGATCCTCATCAAGGAGGAAAATCAATTTATAAACCGGATCTATTGCAAAAGCTGGCAAGAGCAAGCATGGGCTGACCCGAAACAGGGAGAGGGGCAGAGGTAATGTGCACTAAGTATTGCTCGTGGACTGTGTTTCCTTCTTGGCTGTCTCATCTCAAATAAGCTTATACTGTCCCCAGTGTCACTGAAGCCTGCGACTCACTGTCTTCTTAAGAATATGTGAAAAACTGCATGAGAGTTTGTCCTGTTTCTGGGTGATCAGAGCCTTTCTGGGTAAGCAGAATGCACGGCTTGCTCCGATATGTTGTCTTTTTTGCCCTTCATCCATATGGTCCCCTGACCCCGTCTTGGCCCAGCAGATCCAAGAGCTCCTGACCTACAAATCCTCAGCCATCTGCTTTGCAATTCAGCCTCAGCCCAGCTATGCTGCCTTGCTGTTTCAGCACTCGCTCTGAGTAGATGGGGTTGCTTTAGGTTTCCAATTATGTCTTTCTTAATTATATTCCTCCTTGGGGTCCCAGAGGCCCTGGAAATTTTCCCCCACTCTGTCTTTTCCCAAAACTGTGAGTCAACAGTTCAATTATAGTCTCTTTATACAGGCATGAGAATTTGTTTCTTGGGCAAAGTTCCTTGATAAGATGATATGCTACATAAATGTCTCTAGCAAAACACATTTCACAGTGAATTTATCTCTGCACAACTTCTCCGCCTTATAGCACCTTATCATTCCAAGACGTCTCAAGGCACTTTCCAAAAGGTGTGCAATAATAATACTTCACAGTTATACACAGCCTTTCATGGGAATATCTCAGAGCGCTGTATGGAGAGAGGCACTCAGCTCCATCAAACAGCTGGGAGTGCTGAGGCAAGGGATGTGGAACAGACTTGCCCAAACAAATTAAGAAAACGTGGGGCTTGTGATGGAGTCCAGAATCCCACAGAAACCCCCTTCTTTGCTCCTAATATGCTTCTTACACTTTGTTGCCCACCACACCAGCCTTGGAGATCAGCCACACCGGAGAGAGGAGATATAGCTTTATCCTCTGGTCATGGGATGGTGACTCGGTTCTGTGCTTATCATATTTACCCTGCACCCAACATATTGCATGTTGTGCAAGGAATAAAACACTCCAAACCTGCAAGTGGTGAAAGGTTTGTAACGTGCCTTCTGTATGTTTCGGAAATGAAGATGTCTGTGCTCAGCTGAGGATCTTGGCCTGGAGCAGAGCTGGGTAAAGACCCTGTTTTCCACTTGGGACAGAACTCTGAATGCTGCTGTAGTCTTTATATGAATGAGATTTCCTAGGAGAACTAGCCAGAAGGGTGTAGCATCTAGGTCCCTTTGCCTCTTCAGAGGCACTTTCATTAATACTTTTCATTCTTTAACAATAACCCTAAATCTTGGACCACAATTGTTCTTTAAACTTCAGTTGTTCCTACCTGAGCTCTTGCACTTTGCCTGGGAATCTCCCACTTTCTTCCACCTCCCTGCTGTAAGGCTTTCCTTCTTCTGGTGCTATTATTGTTGTTTAAGACTGAGCTACAATTAGGAATCAGCTACATGAAAGACAGCCATCTTCTGGGGGACACCGTGCAGCTGGATTCCCGATGGACTGCTGGGTCTGGTGTTGACCCACAATGATGAAAGCTGCTGCCTTCCACCACTCAGCCTGCTATGGCCACAGATACAGATGCTGCCGCACATATTCAAACCCCATCAGAAGCATCTTCTAGTCCCAAAGTCTGGGCTTGGAGCAATGTTAGAGCTGTTCCTTGTCTTCAAAGGAGCACCTACTCCAGTCCCCATGGGGTATGGGCACTACTAGTACTCTCCTCCATTGCTGTGAGCAATTGCCAGCACACCTCCTGCTTTGTTTCCCCCTCTGGCTGGATGACAAGATCCTGAAAAGTGGGAGAGCCATGAATAACAATGAACATTTGCCTCCTCAGGGGTGAACTTCCAGCCAAATGACCATTCTTCTTCCAATATGTGGTGCGAAACAGGTTAACAGCAAAGCACTGCGGCCCGGGGTTATTTTTAAGGGTGCCTGATGACTACTCAGCAAGCTCATAAATAACTAACCTTTCAGAGGCACAGCAGCCTGAATGTCTATGCCTTGTTTAAGGGGGGGATCTGCCTATCTAGATGCAGTTCCTGGCATTCCCTTCCCAGCCACACATCTCGCCCAGCAGTTGCCTTGCACGGAGCTGCCACATCTCCCATCAGCCCGGTGTCCTTGGCTCCAGCCCTGCCCGTCACCTTCCTCTGCATTTTATCATGTTCAGCAACATCTCCTCTCCCTCCTCCCTCTCAGCTCAGCTTATATCATCAAAAAATCACTTTGGCACCTTCACTGTCAGCAAGCGGCTGTTTATCTGCTATATCATTGGAAAGATCTCTAAAACCAGGCTTGGAAAACAGCCCTTCTTTTTATTTGATGCAGGATCATCTGAAAGGAGGATGAGAAGCGGCGAGAATATGTTTTCCTTGTACAGATCAATATGACTTTAACCTTCTTCCACAGCAGGGCCTGCCTGCCCACCTCCTTACCTCACGGATTTCTCCTTCCCTCCCGCTTTGCTTACCCTTCCCGCATTTTGGCATTTGCAGTGCTCCTGACACCTGGACCTCTCTGTCCTGCATCCTCCAGGGCAGAATTTCTGCCTTGCCGGAGCGGAGCCATTCAGCCCAGCAAAAACATTCCTGGTCCAACAATTCACAGACTCAGCCACCCCACAGATTTCACATCCTTTTCGTCTCCTCTTTCCTCCATCCTCTTTTACCGCTCCTGTGTTATATGCTATAGAGAACACCGCTTCCAGCTGTTGGGATTCAGAAAATGAATTTTCCATCTCTTCCTTTCCTTCTCCCCTTCTGGGGCAGAAACAATAGTGTCCTTCTCTGGTGCACCTTTCACCCCCGCCAGTGGCAGATTTACTTCTGCCTGGTTTCCTGGCAGCTGCTGCAGCTGCAGCCCTGAATGGGGGCTCCGGCATCTTTCGGTCCCACTCCCACTGTGCTGCTTTCCCAGTGGGATCAGAAATGAAGAGGGAAGTTGTTCAGGTCTTACAGTACAGCCCTGAAGACCCAAGGGCAACCTAAGCACAGCAAGTTCACTCCTAAGCAACCTTAATAATAGATCATTATTATCATTTTATGGTCAGGGAAACTGAGGAACTGCCTGGGGGAAGGACCCGGAGATGTTGGCACAAGAAACGAGAAGGAAGTCCCTTCCTCCTGGCTCATTCATTGAAGATGCTTGTGCTAAAGGGGGAGAAAGGTTTGAGATATGGCGAGGAGACATTTCATGAGGATAGTCTGGGCTGCTCACACTTGACAGGTATCTACCATACGAACAGAGGGCAACCACCTCTCACCAGGTTTAGCCTGCCTTTGGCAGCCACTGCCAAATTCATTTTTAAAGAAAAAAAAAAGGAAAAGCCTGAGTCCTTTTTCATATTGATCAGCAAATGCCATACCCAGAGACAGAGAAGCACTTCTTTCTTCTCAGATAGAGATAGGAGGGGGGAGACAGGTTGTTACTATAATAGCAGCAAAGACGCCCACCACTGTGCTAAATGATATATTTATATGTACGTATGTAATGAGAGACTGTTCTTGTTCCCAAAGCACTGACAGCCCGAAGGAGAAATGCAAGCACCTTCTCCAAGGTCACTGAAGAGCAGGGACTGGCACGATGGTGTGCAGGGAAAGGATTCACCCACTGTCCTGTCGCGGGCAGAGTGATTAACTTCACTTGTAAGAGAGGAGTAGTGAAATATTTATTAACATAAAACAGTGAGTTAATAAAGTTAGTAATGAATACGACAGGGTTTTACAAGATTCGATGACAGGGTATACTTGATTATTTACTGCATAGAGGCCAGGGTCGCACAAGCTGTCAGGGGGACCCTCCCGTTGAGTCCCGAGGTTCAGAAAGGATCCCCTGGCTGTCTAAACTCCTTCTCAGAGAGGAGCCTGGGTGCAGCTGGACCCAATCCTAGTCCCAGACTTGATCAACGGTTTATGTCTGAAAGATTATATACGCACAATCAATCCTTTACATCACTGAGAGGATTTCAAAGTTCAGTTTGCTATTAGTCACTTGCTGAGAATCTGTTGCGGCAGGGGATCTCTCAGCCTTGAGCAGTAGAACCTTAAGTGAGCGTCCCCACTGAAGGGGAGATCCTGGCGTGCAGCCCCTGCAGGAGAGCTCAGAGGGGCCCCTGGGCTGTCCACTATTTATAGAGTAAGAGAATTGACCTACAGTCACATTCGCAAAGGAACGAGATATCTAGGTCCCCACTCCAGGCAGTGTTTTGACTATGTTGCCAGCCATCCCCCATAGTTCGAGTGCAACTCATAACTCCTGCTGATGGCCATGGCTTGAGAAGGAGCTGGGGGGGAAAAAGGGGGAAAAGGGGAGAGCACACCACCACGTGTCCCTCTTCATCTCCTCCCATCGGGTGAAATGTGGTCAACCAGCCTCCCCAGCCCCTTGGTTAGCTAATCCAGACTCAGGGCTGACACTCATTCAGGCAAACAGGGAGTGTGACCAGCACATATGCCATCTGGTCCTTCGTCCCCCATGCACAACCCTCTTCCTGCAAGGAAGGAGCTGCAAAAATGTCGCTGCAAAGTTAAAAAAAGGAGCCAGAGGGATCCCCGTAGCCGAGAGGCAGTTTAAAGTCTCAGGTGAAAAAATACTAAATACAAAAAATAGAGCTGATGTGTTCTGTCCACGTCCAGTCAAACACCAGGTGCTGTCAGAGATTAGACGCTTTTGCAGATAAAAGCAGGTAATAGGGCCTTTACTAGATAAGGACAATAAGAGGAGAATAAAAGGAGGGGACAAAAAAAAAAAAAAAAAAAAACAGAGGTGAAAAAGAGGTGAAAGGAGAGAAACAGAAAGGATGCAGCAGACCCGACTGACAGATCCAACAGTGGGGCTGTGGGGAAGCGGGGCTTTGGAGCCGGGAGCTGAGCAGAGACATGTGTTACCCTGCAGGGACATGCCCTGGCCCCCACAGCTGCTGGCACTGGGGGCTTGGGCATCTGAGCCTCCCACCCATGCTGCTCCAGCTGCTCCAGCACGGGATGCACATAGTGTCCCCAGCAAATTCAGGATTGCTGCTGTCCTGATAAGTGATGTGAACAAGCACCGCTGTTTCTGGGTGGTCACCCGTCCCAGGTGGCCCAGCCTGATGGTCACACTGGAACTGCTGTAAGCAACGGATGCTGAAAGCAGCCAGGGAGAGAGGAGTGCTGGGGCTGCAGTTGTTTGGCTGGGAGATATCCATCTCCTCACCACTGCGGAACAGCCATCAGTCAAGGGTGCTGTTCTGCACCGACTGCGGCGGAGTTTCATCAAGGATGACTCTGGCCTTAGAGTCAAGCACAATCTAAAGAGTTTCCTGCTCTCCTCCAACTCCCCTTCTGTTCCCTTGCCCCTCACAGCCCCAGCTCAAATAAACGCCGCTTGTGCCCACTGCCAGGCACCGCACGGTAAAATGACTCAGAGTCTCGGAAGCCGTGATCAGCGCCTAAGGGCAGCCGAAATGCCTGAGGGAATCTGCCGTATGGGGGGAGCAGGGGCAGCGGGTAATGCCACCAGGACTGCTGTCCCTCAGAGAGCCCTGCATCCCTTCATTTGAGATGCTCAATGTAAAACCATAACAGCATTTTTGACACACTATCCGCTGTTCCCCAGGCTGGCTTTAGGGATGTTTCACCCCCTCCGTCCTGTCCCACACCAGGGGGGTCTCTGCAGGAACGGGCTGAACTTTGCTTTCCTCTGCAGAGGGGATCTTGATGCTTTTAGTTTGTTAAAACCCCATAACTACAACTAGAGGCTTGGGAAAGAGGTGTCAGCCTGTCATTGCTTTGCAAGATCTGCCTCCTTGTGTGAAGAAAGGACAAGGACACTCTGCAGCTCCCCAGGGAGCACCGTGCTGTTTGCAGCATCCAAGCACATTGCGTCCCAACCACCCGCCTGCCCCAGGGCCACCGCCTGAACTCCTCCGAATAAAAATGGGTGAGTGGGAAAGAAAGGAAGAGCAAAGCTGCAACATCACGCTCTCTCTCCTCGCCTCCCACCTCCAAAGCTTCCCTGAGCTGCCAGCGCCGTGGAGTGACCCTGGACCTCTGTGCACCTTGCGTTAGAGGTGGCCCAGATCTGTAACAAATGGGCTCTCAGCCTCCTCGCTGCATGCGATGCATCAGCGCAGGCGACTCATTTAGCTGCCGTTAATTATACTTTGTGAGAGAAAGGGGCATGTCCAGGTTGGCCGGTTTTCTCTCTGTTTCAAACGTCTGCCACCGAGACGGGATGCAGAAACTCGGCTGCATCCTGCCAGCTGGGTAACAAACCCCGGGCTTTAGGCACAGCAAAGCACCTACAGGGAATGATCCCACGGGGGAGGCAAGGGCTTAACTCCTCAGTTACCCCCACTTCTGTCTCCACTTCCTTGGCAGCTCTTAATTAATTAACTTAAATTTTCATTCTGCAACAGCTCCCTTGAACTCCCTGTTGAAGGGTCCGACAGTGAACTTAAACTATTTGTGGCTGTCCTGAAAAACTTCGGTGTGATGCATAAAGACACCATCTCTCCCTTGGGCTTGGGGGGAGCTGAGGGAGCCCAGCACATCACGCTGCTCCCCCAGCACAGGGCAGGATCCGGCCATAAGCCCTGGCACAGCTTTACACCCACCATTCCCCCTGTACACAGCCGTGACTGCTGGGGAGTGTGGTCTGTCCCGAGTAGAGAAATAACCACCTCTTTCTATGATTTATCTTCTGTTTGAGTAGCCTGATAATTCCCAAATCTACTATTCTTCCTCATAAATGTGGAGTCCTCCTCACTTACCAGCCCCTTTGTTGACAACTTAATATCAGGAGCTCTGAAGAAGATATTGAAAACCTGGAAAGATCTTGAAAACCTGGAGTATGGCAGCAAGCCGTGCACTCTGCCAGCAGCCACAGTGGAGAAAACTGCTTTCAGAGGTGTTTTAAAACCCGGTCCTTGTCAGTCGTGGCTCATAAATCTCCCTTTTCAGTTTTTCAGAAGCTGGTGTTGATGTCTGTGCCCCAGTAAAGTTTCTAACTTTCTTTACTACCTTTCTGGTGGCAAGAAGGGCTCAGCAATTTGAATTTGAAGGGTGCCTTGCACAAAATGTCCTTTGCCTGGTGCTTAGGCCCCCACTGTGACCTAGAAGTGGCAACGTTGGTGCTTCAATTGATATCCCTCACATGAGCTAGTGCGTCATACGAAATGGAAAACTGTCCCTGTACCTGTCCCAGAGAACTTAGAGATTTTCCCCTTAAAGGGGCAAGGAGAAGGGCAAGGGGAGGGGATGGTAGTGGCAACTGGGGGGGTAAGGGAGAAAATCTACAGGTCTACAAATTGATCAGGGGCTATAACTGCACATGGGACACGTTCATGGACTCCTGGATACAGCCCAACCCCTGCAGCGAGAGGTGAGGGGATGGGAGTGGGATATTGGTAGGCAAATGTGACCCCCAACCCCACGCAAAGCAAACCTGGGTTTGTCAATATTTTAGACAATCACACCCCAGTGTGCTGAAGTTGACTCTGTACAGAGGCAAAAGTTCTTTTCTCCCTATCCTTTGTCATGCACAGGGAAAACCCACACCTTGGGGTAATCGGGATCCTTGCTTCATAGCTGGACTCATGAGCAAAAGGGAGGAGGATAGAAAAAAATACTTTGACGATTTGTCATTAACCATCCCAAATCTACCAAAGGGTCAACATCGTTCCAACTCCACCTGTGTCACACGCACAACTGGAGCCAGAGTCCAGCTTTTAAATTACTTTCCCTTTCCCATGTTCACATACAGGCTTTCTTTCTGGGAAAGACAGAGGCCATCGTCACGTGCAGCATTTGACGGGAGACCCAGGTTATTGATTCACAGCTCCACTTCCCTGAACTTTTCTGGAGGAAAACGGGGCTACTTTGCATAAGGCAGGCATATGTTGCAGGTTTGGCACAAGGAGAGCCGGTTGGCACTTCCTTGCCAGATTTTTCCCACCCTCCTCTGACACCATCTGCCTCCCTGAAACGCTGAAACTCCCATCTGTCAATTTTACTGTAAACACACTATTATCCAGGCTGCTAGGGAAGAAAAGCAGCACAGCCAAACCTCGGCCACTCGTGGAAAGGACCGAGTTGGGATGTGTGGCCCTCTTGCTGTCCCCCGGGGCAGCTTGGTGGAGAAAACCATGCCTTTTCATTATCAGCACTGCATCTGCAGTGCTGACCCTCTCCTCCCAGTGAGGGATGAGCTGTTGATGCCAGTGACCACTCCGTCCCTGCTCTGGGCCTCCAAGGGCAGGATGCAAACCTGAAGCTCAACCAGAGGCTGGTGGGGAGAGCTCCAACCGCTTGCAGCACCCAGGTCATTGCAGCCAAGTCACGGTGTTTCCACTTTCTTCCTTTTCTGACATGTCACACCAGAGGACAGGCAGGGCACAGCCACCCATAACCGCTGCCCAGCTCCGTGCTCTACAAAACATCAGCTCTGCAAACACCCCCGCGGCAGCATCCACCCCGAAAACAAGGTCAGCACCGGAGAAAAAAACCTTCTCTTGCCAGTTCATGTCAGCAGCATATTTGCAGCCAGCTCTGCCTGTCCCTCACCTCTGGGTTTCATCACAGCAATGCTCAGATCCTACAAGCTTAGATGCCTGTTTTTTTTGCTGTTTTCTCCCTGGAAATCTTCCTCTTTCTGGCTGGGGTCAGCCGCCTCTGACCACAGCAGACAACAAAGCACTGACGGCAGCCCCTGGCATGAGCTGAGCCCTGCCGGCGCGGCCGTCAACAGCCGAAAGATCTCCTCATCGGTGCTCCGGGTGACTCTCATCCCTTCCAGGGGCAGCAAAGCCGAACGAGCGTCTGAGCCAGTCTGCAGGATGGGCGAGGGAAGCGTGAAGACGGAGGGGAAGAGAGGAAGCTGCAGATAACCACAGGCTGGGGGGTGATTTGGGGGGGTGGAAGGTGGCTGTGTTTTGTTTTATTAAATATTGGTCCCTGTGTGGTGTCTCCAGCCCAGAAACCAGCTCCACCACCTGTTTCGTTTAGCTGGGAAGAGGGAGGGGGCCGTCATGTGGCAGAGGAGCTGGCAGATGGCATGTGTTCCCAGAGATAACACGGGGCTAGTTCAGAGGTTACTAATTGGGTTTCTGCTTGCCTTTCATATTCGATGCGAATCAAAATGAGAACATGTGGTTCAACACACGCGCGTCCTCCTCCTTCCCCGAGGATGCTCCCCTCCGCCCCGTTCCCCCACCCGCTCCCGGCACGTCCTCACCCAGAAAGCCTGAATCGCCGAGGCATCTACCGTTCATTCACAACCCAAAGGGAAAGGGAGAGGGAGAAAACAGCAAGGAGGTTAGTGAAGAAACATTTAACACATTTCTTCCCTGGGGTGGACTCTTAGGCCTTCAACAAGGCTTTGAACGAACGGCTACTTCATGTGACCAGCGTGGGAGCACCACACCACGGGCACATGGGGCTTCAAAGGCAACATCTAGAGACGATGGTGGAGCTGCAAAGGGGAATCCAACCATGACAAGCATCTGGGCAAAGCGCATGACCCTGTCATTAGCAGTGTCCGTCCCCAACCTTCACCTCTGCCACAGAGCCACCCCTGATGGGTTGATTTGAGGAAAACAAACTCAATACCTTTGAAGATACACTGGTAAATTTTGAGATGTGCTTCAACCTTGAGCTAGGGAGAGAGGTTTGCACCCAAAGAGGTCAACTGTTACCCTAGTAGAGTTATGGGGCAACACATCTCCTCTGGGGAAGTTCTCCTCTGGGGAAGTTCTCCTTTTTCTGCAGCCTCCTCAGTCCACGGGGTGTCTCATACATTTTGTGCAGAGATGCAACTCACCGTCAAAGGCAGAGAGAGAGAGCCAGGAGCAGAATGCAGGACGTGCGCGCGAGTTCTTGGAAGGGGGAGGAGGATGGAAGTTAACAGAGAAAAACAGAATGCTCTTTGAAAAGGAAAAGGCAAAAAAAAAAAAAAAACACCCCACAACTCTTTTTCAAAGCTTTTTGCAAATATTGCTTTTTCTCCCCTCCCTCATTTTCTGACAAGCTGCAATCAGCATTCAATATTGTCACTCAGGGCCCAATTTCACAGGGGATAGGTATCCACAGAGCTCTTTAAATGAAATAAATAAATACATCTGGCCACGTGTCACAGTGGTTTAGCTGGGAGCTGAGCTTTTCTGAAAATCTGGTCAATCACAGTGACATTGATTTCAGGACAATTACTCCTGATTTACACTGGTGTAAATGAATGGAATGGCATTAAACTGCTGACTGGGGAGTCCATACGCAGGCAGAGCTCATCAGAAAGCCGAGTTCCCATTCTGTGAAAGATTGAGATCAGCTTCCCCATCCAAATCAGGACAAAAATGGTCTATTTTTCTTAAAATGGAACAGAAAGAGGGTGAAAAAAAAGCCACTTGGGTTCAATAAAAACTTTGGTTTTGAATGCTTGCCATTTATCAGTTTGACTCTTCAAAATGTTATTCATATATAATGAAAGTAGGTAAGCCAACTTTTCCTGGTGTCATAATGAAACTATTGGCTTTGAGTTTTCTTTTTGCCCAACAAAAACCTAACTGGGGCTAGGGAGGAGAGAAATCTGTCCTTAACCAAACAATCAAGCCTGCCCCCAACACACACCCCGTTTTTCCTCCTGCATTTTCCACCCTCAACCTGTGTCAGTGAAGTTTCCAAGCCCGTTTCTGCCCCAGCCAGGCTTTGGAAGCCCTTGCACCATCCCTGGGGCACAAGCAGGCAGCTTCGAAGGCTGCACCCTGAGCAGCTTGCAAGGCAGGGGGGAGGGATGGAGAGGCAGGCTGAGAGAAACAAGAAATGTTAGGAACCTTTAAAAAACCTTTTTTTTTTTAGAGTTAAAGGGTCTTCTCAAACGAAGGAACTGCCTGTCATAGCACTGGGGTGGTGAGGACAGCCGGGGAGAGGAGGGAAGGCTCCCTCACACTGTGTCACCCCTGCCTATTTTTAATCGTGATTAGTTTATGGGGAAAGGGAGGAGGGGAAGAGACTGAAGCTCTTTGAGAACCCCTCCCTTAGTTTTTAAAATACTTTTTACCTGGATATATGCCCCAGACATAAATCACTGTTGCTCAGGATAAATGGAAGCCCATAAGTGCCACGAACGCTAATGACAACATTCATCAAACACTGAACCGCTCCATATTGCACCGGTCTCCAGGATGCCTGCGGACATATGGACCGAGCTCGCTCCAGCAGCCCCCGCTCCCCCTCCCCCCCTCCGCTCCCCGGCAGCAGGCAACGAGCCTCGGCCTCCGCGCAGCCAGATCAGAACGAAAGCAGGAGCGACGCCCAGGCCATCATGCACCTTCTCCTCAAAAAAAAATAACTAACAAAAAAATCATTCAGAGAATATGTCCCCTCGGAGCCCCAGCTCCCAGCACTTTCCCACCCTATTGCTCCTGAGGCAGTTCCGCTCCACATTCCCCTCAACCAGGTCTCTATCTCACAAGGAAAAAAATCAACCCTCCATCAAAAGTCGGCAACGTGGGGCATATTCTGTGAAGCAATTGAGTCACCAAGCCCCCCCCCCGTGAGACAGTCGCTTGCTGGTAACGCTGCTCCCTTGCAAAGAGCAGTGCGTTAGCTTAATTGGCAGGGAAAGCCGGGCAAAGCTCTGCGAAGGTGGTTCGAGCTGACAAGAGCTGCTCCGCAGTGGCACTGGGCTAATACCAGGCAGAGAGTGGGTTACTGCAGCTCAGCTGGCTGATGGGAGATGAATCACGTATTTATCCCTCTCGGTGCTAAAGTGCCTCCCATGGGACAGGGCAGTTTAGCAAAATGAAGTTTCCATAACTCTCTATCAGCACCGGGGCAGTAAAGGGACATTTAGAGTCCTGTAGATCCAATTCACGACAACTCCAGAAGTAATAGTTTTTAAAAAAAGAAAGGGAAAAACGGGACTGTGGCTGAAGGCAGGGCTAGGGGGAGTTTCTTGCGTTCGATGGTGCTCGCATGACAAGCCTGAAGGGAAACGTTAAGTTCATGAGTCCAGCATTTCACAGCACAGCCTGAATCATCAAATAGGTCAGTCAGTAATTACTGCTATTTATTGAGAAATTTATTAAACTGAGATTTTTCTGCAGATGTGTTTCAGGTTCAAGAGCGAATATTCTCAAGGTGAAATTGCTGCCTAAAACTCAGAGGAAGGACCAGAAACCTTGTAGGATAAGGGAAGGTAGGTAATATCCACCGTGTGATTCACAGCAGGAATCTAAAACTGGGTCTCACACCCCCGACTGAGCTGATTTCTTGCTAGACCAAACTCTTTCCTTCTGAAAAATCCAAAAGAACAAGTTCTTATTTCAGCTCTGGATTAAAAAAAAAAAAAAAAAAAAAAAAAAAAAGTGCAGTGTAACCTTCTCATTTCCTGGCTTTGAGCTTTAAGAACAAGGTGTGCAAGCGATTTCCTCCATTTCCTAATTTAGTTAAGTAAGTTGCAAAACTTGGGTTCAATTTAAACACAGGAGGTATGGCTACATCCACAAACAACATGGTTTCCCCTAGAAAAGGGGGTAAAAAGTACAGCTCAAATAACGTCCTAAGCAGAGAGCTAGAGATTTTATTTGCTTGCTCGCTTGTTTTCTTAAAACCCATTAGAAAGTTAATTTTGTGTTAGAGCTAAAACAATTGTATCTGAAGATGTTTATTATAGTTATCTTGCTGCTTTCCCATGGGCAGAGAGGGAGGAATATCCGGATAGATCAAGGGAGAATGTGGCTTTACCCTGGTGAAAATCAGCATTAGTTTCGGACAGTGCTCTGAATCCCTCAAAATATTCATGAGCAGGAACGTTCACTCAAATGGAAATAAATAAAATGTATTGAAATATGAAACTGCAAATAGAAATGGCTGTTTTAGGCCCTTTGCAGCAATTATGGAGGAGATATTCATTTCCTAGCATTTATATGCAACTAAAAAGATGCTTTAACGTAATTTTATAATTTATTTACTCAGGGAAATCCCAGCTTAGATGCAGAATCTGTTTTCTTTTTCCTCATCTCTCCAAACCCCAGTGCAGAAGACCCTTGTTGTTTCCTACTCTGTTTCTAGTTATGAGCTAAAAGAACGGCAGATGATGCTCCCCAGGTCATGGCGGTAGCCAAAATCACCAATCAAAGTACGAGACCCCCATTGCCAAGGTTACTTTATGGCACCTCTTCATATTATATTGCCTTCGGAGTTGTCCAACTTAGGAAGCCATCAGGAAGGGGACGGTGCATGGTGTCCAGAGGCACTGGCTCTGTTTAGGGGATGCAGGATGGGGTGAGGTACCCGACTGGGAGCCAGTGGGGTTGGAGTCTTTTGGAGATACAGGAGGGAGAAAAAAAAAATGTGTCTTGATGGGATGAGTTTAGTAATTAAAGGCCACCTTTTGCCAAGCGTTGGGCAGAGATCACATCTGTCCAGGCGAGATTACAGCTTAAACAGGCAGAAAGGAGCAAGAGGAAACAAAGGCAGGAGGAAATGCTAAAGGCTGGTCCAGGAGGACGCAGATCACCGGTAGAGCTTGAAAAGTGACCCAGAAATCCTAATGCAGCAGCAACTGCAGCTTCCACTGGATATCTCTCGGTGAGGAGCCGTAACAGCCATGTATTGTCTGGGGACCAGACACCAAAAATCAATCTTCAGAGCACAACCAGCGGGGAATGCTGGATCCTGCTCTCATGCACCAATGCCTGGGCCATGCTGCTTTTCCAAGCCAGAGATTTGGGTTTACAAAAAAAGGAGTTATTGTGATACATGTCCTCTTTCACCAGAAGGGCTGCTCAGGGAGGGGTTGGAGAAGTCAGAGATGCCACTTAAGGGTTCTCCAGGTTTGAGCCCAGCTGCAGAGCACAGATAGTTTTAAAAAATATATGTAGAGATCCCTACCATGTACTTTCATCTTATTAAAGTGAGCCAAGTCAAGCTGAGTTCTCAAGACAGTTAGTTTCATAATTCCCTCATTTCATGGGTGAATTTCATGCGTAAAAAAGCGAAGAATTAGTGGTATGAGTGTGCTTCGCAGGTATCAGACCAAATGAGATCTGGATGGAAGACATCTTCTTCCATGAAAAAAAGTCAAGTTATTTTAAAATTTTTAAGGGAGAAAAAAAAAACCACCTTCATTTCTTCATCCTGGAAGGTCAAATATTTTATTAAAAAGTCAGGAAAATAAATTCTTAGGAAAATAATGTTCTTATGTTTCTACTTCAAGAAAAGTTTAATAACTTTTCAGCCACACTCTGAGTCACCTGCTCAGGGACTAGAGTCCGCGTGTCCCCAGGCCTAGAAGAACAATCCCTCCAAGCGGGTCTGAGCTTTCCATTTGCTTAGTCCCAACAGACGTACCGATGGTGGGTTTCCAGATGTTTAGGAAGAGTGAACATTGCAAAGATTAAGGTCTAGATCCTTGCAAGCTCTTGTCCTTAGTGTAGGAATCCTGCTCCCACGCCACTGGCCTCCACCCGCACCCTTTTCATCTGTTTGTGACAATTGTGGTGTGAAATAGCTGCCGAGCTGCAAAAAAAAATCCAGCTAACTACACTCGGTGCAAATTTCAAGCAAGCAGCCTTTCAAACCCGATAATATTTCAGGGGCCATTAATCACACACACAGCTCACTGCTGCAGCAGGTGACTACAGGCTAATAAAAAGGGGCTTGAAATCAAACACAAAAGTGAAGTGTGATGAGAAGCAAACGCTCCCTCTCCTCCCCGGGCGGCAGGAGCTGGGCAGTTGCGTTGGGGCAGAGCAGGGAGTTTAATTCCTTGAAGTGTGTGCCCAAAAGTGTGACTACCAAAGCGTCTGACCTCTCGTTCCCTCCTGCTGAGCTGGATGGGGCTGTCGCTGTGTCCTTGGCACCCTTGGCTCCTGTCTCTGTTCTCAAACCTCTCTGAGTCAGAACGAGACATCTCCTGAGGCTTCCTCTTCTACCTTTGTAGGTGTTTCACATGACCAAGGGCCTTTTTATGTTTCCCTGCCTTACTATGGTCATACCTCTCCATCCAGAAGATCTTCCAGTGCTCATGATCCTCAAACCCCTCAATCCCTCTTCTCCCTGCCTCTCCCTCCAGCCACAAACCTGCCCTTCTCCCAGCTACCGCGTCTTTGCATATTTATTCCGTTTCAAGCAGCTCTTCCTCTTATTTCTCATTCATACGGAAAGGGTTCACCAGGGCAGAGTCGGAGACTTTCCGCAGGGAGCATGAACCCAGCAGAATCCATCCCTGTCCCTCATTCGACGTCTGGCCGGGCAGCCGGCAGAAGAAGCAGGGGAGAGATGACAAACGGGGACAAGGGAGGTGACGCTGCCTGTGTGTGTCAGCTCGCATTTGTTTCATTGAGAACTGTGGAAGAGAGGAACTGAGAAGAAGGGGGGGAAAATACATCAGTGGGAGAAAAAAAAAAACCCAGATAATAAAAAAATAAGTGCAAGTGACTGCGAGAGCACACGTGGGGCTTCTGAACAGCGTGGACTCTAATCTCGTTACTGACTTCAGTTTGGGAGGCTGATATACCCCTGAGGACAGGTTGACATTTTGATGCTCCTAGTTAGGGAAAACATGAACTGGGGGAAGCTGCATTAACAAGCAAATAAATTTATGGTCGGCTGGCACCAAAATGAATCTCGCTGTTTGTCGGCGGCTTTTTCTCGGTGATATATGAACAGGGTGAGCTCCCGGCGAAGCATCCCTCCCCGCTCCTCCTCGGAACCAGCGCTTGGTGGCAAGGGAGAGGGAAGGTCACGGGATTTCCAGTGCTCCCACTATGCCAGAGAATGGGATTGAATAAAACCATGCCAAGGTGAAATCTCAGGTCAGAGATGCTGACCCGGCCAGCCCCAGCCGAGGGCCACTTGCCCAGCCAGGGAAGTGTCATCACCACTAAAACGAAACATCTCTGATTTATAGCAAAAGTCGAAGTGCCTGTTATTTCAAGCAGACTCATGGGGGAATAAAAAAAAAAATCTCCCAGCGTCCACACAGGGCTGATGCTTGGAGGAGCATCCCAGGAGGCTGACGCGATGGGTTCCTGGTAGACCCTGGGATAGTCATTTGGACTCATCCTGACATCATTTTTCGGGCTCACGTGGGGCTGAGAGGGGTTTGGGTGTTGTGGGATCCCTCAGGAGAGAGGCATCTCCAGGGTAGGAGCAGCTTCCTGAGGGGGGAATCGGTGGTCAGGAGGGAGAACAGCACTGATTTGTAAATCCTTGTTTTTCTGCCGAGGTAGGTTGCTCTCTCCGGAAGAATAAAACTTCAGAGGGACTCACATCTTTACACAGTGGATAGGGGAAAAGGAAAAAAAAACACAAAAAACTCCCAAAAAGCTGTGAAACCTGGACTTTCTCCACACCCCCTCCAGCACAGGAAACCTTTTGCTCTGAGAGCTTCCTCCGAGGCACCTTGCGCAGAACAAGGGTGTCAATCACAGGGTTTTGTCTTCCTCTTTTAAGGATCCAGATCAAAACTTGCTGAAGACAAAATTCTTTTTACAGACATCTGTGCGGGTTTTTTTGGTTTGTTTTTTTTTTTCTTTTCTCACTGCGCTTTTATTTCCCATTTAGGAGTTCGATTGAATTAAACCTTCCAGCCCCTCCACAAGGGAGAAAGAGAGGAACAGCGAGTACCGAACTGTCTCCCACGTGCTGCAGGGAGAGAGACGAGCAGCAATTTAGCACTACCCATTAGGAGAGAGAAAAGCGGCTGCGGGCTCCGATTCTCTTCCCACATGCATTGACACTCGTCGGGTGTAACTCCGCAGACGTGACCGCAGCCCCATGGGCAAAGGGGAGAGTCGGGCAGTTCTATCCTTTCTACCTTCACCGGCGTCCCTAAATACCCTCCATTTTCCAACCCAGCTGAAGTGGGAATTTATAGAAATAATAATAATAATGATTAATCATGATTTGCTCTTTGCGAGCGTTTTTCTTCTGGGGAACTCCAAGGTCTTTCGAAACTGAAATTAATTATGCTTCATAACCCCCCTCTCGAGGTAGGTCAAGGACAGTTAGGGGCCGTCTCCACCTCCCACGGAAGCAAAGGGAACGTGTGAGCAGCTCGGAGCCACCCGTCCCTCCAGCGCCGAGGAGGCAGCACCAAGCAGAGACCGCGAGGGGCTCCGGGGACCTGCGGTGCTTCACGAGCTGAGGCTGGGACGACCCTGAGATTCCCCGTCTTCTTCCACCTAAAGAAGCTTTGGACTACGCTTGGAAGCTAATTGTTTCTCCTGTAAGAGATGCATAGAGTAATAATATTAATAATAATAATATTTATTTGTTCCCAGTGTGGACTACAATGAGAGATTTTTAATTTTCTCATAACACTTAAGGGAGATTATCTATGCTACTGGTTCAGTGTGCGGGTGATAAAGAGGGGCAGGCGGAGTTGTGAAAGATTCAGATTGATTTCTCCTCCTCTTCTAATTAAGAGCAAGGATTTGGAGCAGGTTCTCTAATGTACCAGGTGAACATCTCCCTCCAGAGCTTCTCGGCCTCTCTGCTCCCTCTTTCTCTCTTCTCCTTTAACAAAAGTTTGACCCTGGACACGAGAAAGCTTTTCCAATCAAAAGTCATGGAATCAGGTGAAGTTCCCCCACGAGCTTTGGACCTCGGAGCCTGCATTTCACTCCAGCAAAGAAGCACCGAGGCTTCCTCAGCCATTCCTCCTAATCAGGCCCCATGTTACTTCTCCTGGAAGAGGCAAAAATACTCGACAAGACAGCAGCTTATTTCACGGGCGCTCAATTAATTTGCAGCAGGCAGCCTAAAAACAGCAGAAACCTCAAATTCCACCAGTCCCGTTGGCTGCGCAGGAGCTGAGGAAAAGCACAGCGAGATGAAACCGAGGCACGTGAGCGAAAAAGTTATCAGCAGGCTGAGTCACTGCAGGACGCCCTCTTTGTGCCACAGAAGCTCGGCAAACCCCCACCTCTCCTCTCAGCCCAGATTTTATCTCCTCCCTCCTCATCCTGCCTCCTCATGTGCGGCTTGCCGCAATTGAATCCTTGGCCGTTTTATCCAATTTGAGTTCGTTTTCCCCGCTCACGGGAAACTCAGGGAATGGGCGAGGTGCTCAGTACCCGAGTTTCTCCATATCAAAGCCCCGGTGAGTTCAGCTGGGTCACAGTCTGTTTGAGCAGGAGAAGTACGGGAGAGAGAGCAGAGAAGCGAGGAGAGAGGAGGGAGTCGCAGTCCCCGGGAAGTCCCCGTGCAGTCGGTGGGTTTGCTGCCAGTGGCGGCGTTGAGGTCCCCAGGGACCCAGCCGGCAGAAACAACCTCCTCATGAATTAACGGCACTGTGAGGGGAAAAGCAGAGCATTTGGGGGGAAAAGGAAATCCCTCCTTCTCACACACCTGGAGGCATTCACGGGGATATTCCCCAGAATCACGCAAACACATGGTAAAGTTCCCCTTGCCGGCCTCACTGACCTCTCAGCACATCCACCTGGCCGAGGAGCTGGGTTTAAAATGGATTTAAAAGAAATAAATAAGCACAAACTCAGCCCAATGAAGGACGCACCAAACCTACACCCCAGGGCAGGCTGCGCTCCCAGCGGGGGCGTGCACATGGGTGTGCAGGACCAAATCCCAGAGTAGCTGCCCAAGTAGGATCCCGCTGGGATACAGCAGAGAGAAGTTCTCCTTTGCCCGGACACACAAGTGCATGCACGTCCTCAGTCGCACCCCCTTGATAAGCACAGAGTGATGGTGAGAGCCGAGGTCCGTGGTGTGTCCCGGGGAGGGGACGGCGAGACGGGGCAGGGGAGGAGAGGGGCTCACCTGGCTGCCGTCCCCTCTGCAATTGCAACCTGCAGGAGTTGCTGCCCTCAGGCACAACAAACTTCCCGATAAAATTAAGCTACGGAGTATTAAGGGACAGGCCTTCATTTGGTTAATTTTCAAGGTCCTTCGTATCTCTCGCCAGCAGCGCCGGTGCCTCGAAACTCCATCAAAGACCTGCTCCTTGGGAAGGTTGAGGCTGCCCTTTTCCAGCCTTATCTGCGCGGCTCAGACCAACTGATTTGCCTAATGGCATGGCTGCGTCCGCCCTGAGACACGGCGAGCACCTGGAGGGAGCAACCAGGGCTGAGTGAGGGCTCCCCGAACTCCTCGTTAGCCGGGCGGAAGCAAACGAACCTGTGCCAGCAGGGTATCCCACAGACATCACATCTGTGAAACCGTAACCAAGCATCTAAAAAAAAAATAAACTGTCAATTCCTCTATAGATACATACATGTTTTTACACAAATATTTACATATAAATATGCCTCCGTTTGTAAGTAATGTTCTAAATTACGGTTCCTTCTGACCTGAAGATTACATATGCACGCTGCTCTTTCCATCGCAAATGAAAATCTGAGCACAGCTGGGTCAAAAGTGGCTCCACAGTAGATTTTTTTCAAGCAGTGGATGCTATTCATTGAATGCAAAGTGGCTTGCAGGAGAATGACAATTTCACTAACATTTTATTGCTTAAAAAAAAAAAAAAAATTGAAAAAATGATACGGTTGTACTTTGCCATTTATTTTGGCTTTCTTTTTTGGACTCTTACCACATTATCACTTGTAAAACACTCTAAAAGCCAAGACGGAAGTGTCAGAGTGAACTTATCAACTACCAAAGCCAAAACAGTTTAATGCTGATGATAATCATTCTAAACGCAAATATTTCTCTCCAGCTTATTCTATTTTTACAGGGAATGGAAAAAAAAAAAAGTTTTATTCCACTTTGGAATGAAATAAGCCCTGGGAATTTCACAGGACATAAAATCTGAGTTCAGCTCTATTCTTCTTGCTAACTCCCCACACACTGATGCAAACTTACCCTACACATTTCAAAACACCGGCCCCAAGCCCCATCCACTTCTATTCCTGGGAATAGTCTGCTCCACACGGAGCCAGCGCTGCGAGGAAAACACTGAGACTTCTGCCAAAATGCACCCAAGCCTGTATTTCATCCAAAATTTCGTTTCTATATTTAGTTGCAGCGCAATTCCTACTGCAGTGGTTCTGGCAAAGTCCCTGCAGCTTTCCTGAAGTTGAAAATTGAGCAGTGTTTAAAAGCAGCCGAAAAACAGGAAAAAGAAAAAGATGAAGGCACTGCATCTCCCGGATGCCCCAGGCCCTCTCTGTGTGCGAACGCTGCACCGCCAGGAGAAAACCTGGGACAGGGTGAAGGTTGGGGGGGTGAAATGTGGGGGACTGTCTGGGAACAAACCGCTTGCTTTAGGAGGCTTTTCTGTTTTAGAAGTGGGATGCTTTCCCAATCAGTGATGATTTTCCAGACTACAGACCGATTTAGCTGAAATAATCCTGACCAGCTTGGGCTGGCGGAAGGGATCAGGCAGCCGAGCATCTCCGCCCCGGGAGGGCTGCAAAAGGCCAACCGGCCCCAGCTGCCAAACACGGGGCTGCGCAAGAAACTGCCGGGGGTANCACCCCCGCGCATCCCCACGCCGCGCCCCCGCGGCCGCCCGTCTCCCGTGGAGCTGGGACGCCACCTGCAGCGCACGGAACTCGGATGAAACCCAGGTCCTGAGGCCACCAAAATCCAGCCACAGTCCCCCCCAGACCCCCTGCCCGGCTCCGNTAGAAGTGGGATGCTTTCCCAATCAGTGATGATTTTCCAGACTACAGACCGATTTAGCTGAAATAATCCTGACCAGCTTGGGCTGGCGGAAGGGATCAGGCAGCCGAGCATCTCCGCCCCGGGAGGGCTGCAAAAGGCCAACCGGCCCCAGCTGCCAAACACGGGGCTGCGCAAGAAACTGCCGGGGGTAGGGGAAAATGGGTCCACTCCTCTACCTGCACATCCATCCCCATCTGCGCATCCATCCCACCCCTCGCATCCATCCCCATCTGTGCGTCCATCCCCTCCCAGCGCATCCATCCCCATCCGCGCATCCATCCCCANTGCCTGCTCCTGGGGCAGCCAGAAAACATCACCGGCTTTGATTTTATACATATATCCATACCTACGGATACATACAGTTATTATTTTTATGGATCTCAAGAGTCTCCTAGAAATCCTCAAGGAAACCCGCAGTAGGAAGAGCAGATGGGGGGGCTGATCCCAAATCAACGTGTTCCCAAAGGCAAGGCTGAGTCTTAGCCGAGGTGAGGGAAAACTCATTTTGTGCGGTGTTCCCTCTCTCTGCTCACATCTCTGCTCACATCTCTGCCCCCCCGACAGGGCCAGTGGTTTAGACTGGACAGGAAACCAGGGATTTCTTTGTGGAGAAGCCTTTTCCTGTGACTTCTCCATATTTTCTAGGTCAGGGTGGTTTGTACACGTCTCTAAACTTTATGGCAAAACTCTCTGCTTGGACTAACCCGCCCCTCGACAGCCCATGGCATCGAAATGGTGTCCTCTGCTCACACCCACACTGAAAAATGAGCCACTCGGAGCCTGGCGAGGGTCGCTCTTCAAATCAGGCAGGGAAAACCAAGAGAAGCAGGATACGTGCCTTCCTCACTTTATCCATTTGATCGACTCAATGTGGGGTCCCACCTGAAAAAAAGCTGAGGAGCCTAAGTTCCCCTTACCCCGTGCACCCCAGATGTGGGATGCAAGGCTGCAAAGGGAAGAAATTTTTAAGGAAAAGTCACAGGGACGGTGGAAGGAGCCAGCCAGGGATGGTGGCAGGAGGCAGCCGGGCAGGCACAGGGCACAGGGAGGTGCTCAGCCCGGCGAGCACCGTCTGCGGGGTCACGCTGCAGCAGCCGGAGTTAAAAATACAGAGAGGGCAAGTTTGAACCAAGCTTCCCCAGCTTTAAACGCGAAGAACAAGGGCCCCTTTGAAAGGCGCTGATTGAAATGGTTTGAGGTCAGGGTGTTTGAGCAGCTCCGGGAAGACTCGCTGCTCCGCGGCGCCTCTGACTCCGGCAAGGGCTGGCAGGGAGCAGTGAAACACGGGGAGTTTGCATTTGGCTGGTGCTCAGCATGTACAGCACCATCCTGGATGCAGGTACCAAGAAATGACACGTTGGTGGCTGAGGAAGGAGGAATCTTCACCACCATCGGCACAACATGCTTTGCAGGATCAGGCCTTGGCAGCCTGGCTATGCTGGAGAAGGGATGTGGGGACCATTTCGGGGCACAGGGGACACATCAGTTCACTGCATGACTTTTTTGGAAGTTGTTTAGTTTTTACATTTGATGCAGCATGGACTTGACAGCCCCGAGGGGCTGCTCAGGAGCCTCTGAGCACAAAGGATCTCTCCTCCTGGGGCACTGCTCTTTTCAAGGGAGTTAGAAGAGTCGCCTTGGTTTGCATGAAAAATTCCCTTGGAGGATTAATCTCAATCCCAAAGTTTCTTTGCAACTTCCTTAGGAAACCAGGGAAGAAAAAAAACCTCTTGTACTCAAAAAAAACCACCAACCTCTCCGAAAATATTTCCTTTGATAAGACAAGCCTTTTTGTGCCTCATGATTAGTTTGGAAGGGGAAACCAACCCTAACCCAACCCACACAGCCACCTGCCCAGCTCTCCGCACAACCTCTGTAAACCAGGGGATAATAAACACTCCTTTATCCAACAGGCACGTTAGTGAGGCTTCATTAACTCCCAGGCTCAATTAAAGTCTCTAAAAGGCTTTGAGCTGCTTGACCGAAAGGCTCTATGAAAACTAATTTAGTGGGTTTGTACCTGCTCAGCGCCAGGAGTGCGGCGAGATGCTCTGTCCCCCCCCCTAGAACGGGCAGGAGGATGCTGACAGCAGGGAGGGGATGTGACAGGCGGTTTGTCTGATGGCACGCGGTGGCCGGCGGGCACGGGCCGACCGCAGAGAGAAGGGAAGAGCTCTGATTTTTAAACCCCGGCTGTCCTTGCGTAGCTGGCTGGCAGCTGCAGGCTGAAAACAGTGTGCTCATCTCTTCACAGCTGTGACGTTTGCCTGGCTTGGGAGCCAGAGACAGTTTGAAGTAGGAAGGGGAAGGGGGGGGTTAATTGCACATTTTATGGTGTCTAAGAGTCCCCCGGAGCCGAAGAGCCTGCCTGCTGCATGGGCAGGGACTCGCGTCCAGGCTGAGCCGCATGGGGAGAATCCCCAGCGGCGCAAAGGGATGCTCAGATAAACGCCACCCCAGTGGTTCAGTGGCAGATTTACCAGGCTGTTTATATCTTCGGTGTAAATCCAGTGACTTAGAGATAAACTCGGTCCGTCACAAGGAATTGTTTCAACAAAACAGGGCCTGTTGGGAGCGGGGTTATGTTGACAGAGTGGCAGTCCCTGCCGTGCCAGCTCTTGGCATCCCCCAGCTGGAGCCTTCCTTTATTTACATGGCTCTCTGCAAGCAGCACCGCTCACCCAAGTGTGGGCTGCTCCTTCCCAAAGGCGAGGAGTCCGTAGGAGATGTGGGAGCATCTTCTTGGACTTTCCCAGATAGCCAGGAGGGGCAGAGACATGCCTGGAGCCTGGGAAACCAAACTCCTCAGAGAGCGGTCGTTTCCTCAGTTTCCCCATCTACAGCTAACCCTCAGTGTCCATCCAGAAGGCGGAGAGTCTGGTCCCTCTGCGTGCAAACAGAGCAGCTTTTATTTAGCAAATAAAAGGAAAAGTGGAGGGGAACAAGGGAGAGCAAAACATGGAAGGAAATGAAAAAGAAAAAGATGGGCACTTTCAGACACTTTGCTCTGAATTTAAATAAACCCCCATCTCTTTTCTCCTGCTCCCTGACAGTTCTGTCTGGAGGTTTGCGTTCGGCATAGGCTCCTCAGTAAACAAATACAAGAGTTTTAGGCAACAGAATAATTGTTTAGTATTAAATAATTCTCTCCATTTGTACACTTCAAGCCTCAGACGCCTGGCAGAGCCGGCGCTCTCAGCTCAGTCAGAAAAGGAAAAAAGCATTCAGGTACGGGGAGAGCCGAGCTAAAGCCCTACAGAGGAGCTCAGGGCAGAGTCCAGGTTTTTGCCCTCTCTCTGATCCCAATATAACAGCTTCATCGACCACTGAGCGTGGTGGGGACCTCTGCACCATCACCTCGTCCCGCTGATGCTCGAGCAGGGCCAACTGGAGCAGGCTGCCCCGGGTCCACCATCCAGATGTGTCCCAGCAGGGCTGGGCAGAGCAGCAGGTCCTCCTCCCTGCTGGCCACCCTCTGCCCAGTGTCTCCAGGTGCCCGTTGGCTTTGCCACAAGGGCACGTTAGTGGCTTATGGTCAACCTGGTTCTCGCCAGGACTCCCATGTCATAGCATCATAGAATGGTTTGGGTTGGAAGGAAACTTAAAGATTATCCAGTGCCACCCCCTTCCCTGGGCAGGGACATTTCCCAGCAGACCAGGTTGCTCCAAGCCCCGTCCAACCTGGCCTTGAACCCCTCCAGGGATGGGGCAGCCACAGCTTCTCTGGGCAACCTGGGCCAGGGGCTCACCCCCCTCAGAGTGTCCTTCTCTGCAAAGCTGCTCTCCAGCACGTGCTGGTGCCGGGGTTCATTCCTCCCCGGATAGGGGGTTATTCCTCCCCCGTTTAACTTCATGGGATTCCTGCCGGTCCATTTCTCCAGCCCTCCAAGGTCCTTCCGAATGGTGCCACAACCATCTGATCTATCAAACACTCCTTACAGTTTGGGATCATCTGCATCCTGGTGGAGGTGCTCTCGGTGCCGTCACCCTGGTAATAAATGAAGATGTGAAACAATGCCGGCCCCAGTGCCCACCTCTGGGGTGCACCATCAGGGACCGGCATCCTCTTATTACCTGTGTGGGCCCATAGTGGCCACCCCTGGCGTCTCAGAGCTGCACCAATTTGCTTGAGACCCTCCAGAGGCAAATCATTTTTATCCTCCCCATTATAAAGACGGGGCAGACTGGGAGCAAAACTTTCCAAAGCAATCACTCGTAACAAATAAGCAGGGAAGTTCCCACTGGTTTTGCAGTTACTGTCTCAGAGAGCCAGGAATGGACAGTGCTTGACATTAGACATCCCTCCTGGAAGAAATTTCTCCTGCGTTTTCCCAGAGGCCAGCAGCATATTAGTTGCAGCGGCAAGAAGTCTCTGCGTGCAGCTCACAGCTTAAAGCAGCAGCCAGAGACGGCAGCTCTGGAGACTTTAGCACTGTCTTAATAGGAGACACTGCAGTAAGGGAAATATTATATTAAATCTCTATATTTATATGTGTAACAAAAGTGGTATCAGCAAAATCCTACAGCATCAAAGCAAATCACTTACCTATTTTTAGCGGCGTGATTTAGTCACATGCTCTGAGGAAATAAGGTCAGGTTCTTTGCAATGTATCCCTTTCTCCCCATCTCTCGCTATTTTTTTCCCTGTCCTTATTAAAATTCTCCACCCGGCAGCAGAGCTTTACGACACGGAGACTTTGCGAGATCCTTACCATCTGCGGGGTCGAGCTGTAGCACTGTCCCAGTAGGAGTCTGTCCTGCTGTCAACCTGTCTGGATTAGAGGTAACAAAGGCAGGCAAGGCAGAGCCAGGATTTGCATCCCAGCATCTCCAATGCGGCCGGGGGGCCTCCAAGCCGGTCTGTCACCCATCCCACAGCAGTGAAAGGGAGTCGCTGGCAAATGCCACCACTGATGCCATCAGGGACCTGGTCTAGGAATCCCCAGCTGTGTCAGTGCCTCCTTCTGCAGCCTTCAGCTAGTAAGAAATCACTCCCTGCCTCAGTTTCCCCAATTCGGATGTCATGACTTTGGTCTCACGTTCAACAGCAAATGGACAGGTACAAGCCTTAAAGAGAGAAAATTAAGTTTGGGCTCCTTTTAAATGCCACTGGAAGAGCAATTCAAGCAAATAATAGGGGAAATATTCTATTTCTTTGAATATTTACTTTCCCAAGACCTTTTTCTAGAAATTGTTCTGGCAGCCATTTTTCCAATTTCAAAAGAAAAATCATATTTGTGTTTAAAAAAGAGATTACCTGGCAAAACTCCCATAAAGAAAACACAGCATTTTTTACCCACCTGTACAGCACTTCACCATTATTAGCAGTAACAAATAAGTAAGAAAAGTTAATTTAAGAAATTAAAATGGCTGTTGTTACCTTACTTTCAGAGAGATTTTATTTGTTCTGTTTTCACTTCAGCTGCTTCAGAAAGGTCTAGTTTGGGAAGCAACAGCACATTCATCTCATGACGAAACTAAACTTTGAACTTCTTGGTCCGGCACACAATAACCTTATTACTGCTTCTTTCTTTCAGTTTGATAATTCACTATTATTTATAACTGCAACATTAACTTCTGTCTAATATATTTTGATATTTTACCTGTTGAGCAATGCCCATGATTTATAGCCTTTCTATCCTATGAGTACAGCTCCTGACCCCTGAAAATTCCTTTTGCAGTAATACACACGAAAAAGCTAAAATTGGCTTAAACTTGATGGCTGGACCATGCAAAACCAAGCTTTCTAATAAGGACATGTAAAAAAAAAACCTTTGTAAAATTAGTTTTTCAGTCAGTCTGAAGTCAACTGAAATTTTCTTCATTTCAATAAGCTAAAATTCTGAATAATCAAAAATACCTTTAAATTGAAAAAAGTTTTCAAACTAATTTATTATTTGGTTTTAATTCTGAGAATCTAAAGTAGAGGACCTTGACCATGCAAAACATTTTATTTCATTTTGGAGGAACATTCTAGATCCTTTAATCAAAATGATGCCAATGTTACAAAGGTACCAGTGTCAATTAAATAAATAATAATAATAAAGAAAATACTTTCCTTGGACATGAATGCTATGTCTGAATATTATCAACGATCTCTTAGGAGGAGAAATGCCTCAAATACTGTTTCCCGCTTTAGATGCGGGGCATAGTCTCTAGCCCTTAAAACAAGCTATTTTACAGCCATGTATTGATATTTGTTCCAAACTCTAGATGCTATTTTCTGTGTTCATTATTTACCACTTGGAGAATGTTTCTTGTTTGCATAAATTATGTTGGTTTGGGTACCAGGGCAGAGTTAAGGTTATTGTTGAAGCTTCAATCAATACCTTTGATGCTTTTTGGCCTGCGTGTTTTTTGACCTGCTGATTCTATATTTGTTTTAAATCTTGCCATTGAATAACAACAAAAGAAAACCTACTATTTTCATGAATAACTGCAAGGTACTAATTATGTTCCTGTAAATTAATGGTCTATTTACTGCCTTAACCTATCTTAACAAAGATTTTGTTTGGGGATATATTACTAATGAAAAAGCCTTGACATCTTAACACTCTCCTGGGTAAATCGTTCGAATAGATTCCAAATGCAATTAAAGAAAGGCGCTTTTTTTTTTTAACCACTGTATTAGGAGATAAATAGGCACGTTCTCCCCTCTGAATGCTTGTTTGTAAATTCACAAAATTTCCATTAACTCCATGCTTCTTGCCTCAAAATTGGTCTGCTGCAGGTGGGCTGGGAGAAGTGGTTGGGGCAGGAGTAAGGTTTTTGGTTTGCTTTTATTTTTCACATGTGAAGTGAGAAATTGAAATGAGGGAAATCCCCAGAGGTGACAGCAGAGGAGGAAACATTGGGGCAAGCTGGAAGCAGAAATACTGACCTGGAGTGGGAATCTCCTCCAGGAGAGCATGGAGGACCCTCTTTCCACTGCCACCAGCAGGGCTTTCTCCAAGCATAAGGTGTCCACAGGTCTGAAACTGCTCCCCACTCAAATTTCCCAAACATCTTTTCAAAGGCTGTTGCCAACGCTGATGATCTTTTTGATAGTCTTGTGATTAGGGGAAAAAAGGGGGATTTTCTTGCAGTTTCTAATCCCTCACACCATGCCATTTCTTTATGGTTCTTATGAAGGAGGAACTTTTTAACCTTTGGAGTCTCCGAGAGAAGTTTTAGAAAGTCAATCCTAATATTACAATAGCTTGAGAGAAGCCATGGCTTATTATTTAATCAATCTATCTTAAATGTTTTCCAACAGAGTCATAACTTAGGGAGGACCTGACCCCTGAATTTGCAAGGAAGGGAAATGGCTGTTTTTTTCTTTTCAGCTCTCCAGATCTTGTCCCAACAGTTTTCAAATCCACAGCTCTCAAACATTTCAGTTTTCCTTTCACCACAGTTGTGGAGACAGGGACTATTTTGAGGGAGGAGGGGGTGGAAGGGAGGGGAATGGATGGGCACAGCCCATAACCCTGCTGAGATGCAGAAGAGCTGCCGTACAAGCACCGCGGCCGTGGGAGGGGATCCTGCACAGACAAGCTCCTGCAGTTCCTCCCCACGGTCTGAACCTCCAAGAAGAAGTTTCTTAGCATATGTGGGACAGCCCTGGACCATCAGAGCTCTCCCCTTCACAGGGTCAACACACAGAAGCCATTTCTTCTCTTGCTCTTGGTGGCCCTTACCCCTTGGTGCCATTTCAGAAGCATGGCCAAAAAAAGAGCATCCAAAACCTCTCAAGGCAGGGGAGGGAGAAGGCAGTTGCTGCCTCTCTGCCACACGTTGTCATTCAAGCAGCTGAATTAATCCATAGTTTCATGCCTGCTGGTCCCTCTGATTGGGCTCTTGTAATTAGGACAATCTTGTCCCCAAGTGTTTATGAAAGGGCTCCAGCGGAGGTTCCCAGCTTTTTGTTACAGCTGAATTTAAGTGCATTTATTTAGCTTATTGCTGCCACTCCCCAATCCCTATTTGCTAACAAGGGCTTTGTTCCATGCTGGGGATTTAAGGGGGACAGGGGATTACAGCAGCCCCGCCACCCCTCCTCTCTCCGTCCCAGATCTGTCTCTCCGGCGCGTGCTGCCTTCACTGGATTACGGCATTGTGCCATGCTGCATCTCTCCTTTTGTAGAGCGGATTGATTTACCCCTCTCAGCCCACTCGCTTTTCTCCCCACCTCCCTCTCGAAAGAACAAACAACATCGGATACGCCAGAGCTTCTCATGTCACCGTTAAGAGTTACTGCTCTTTGCAAAACAAAAGTATGTAACTTGTGGCCGGAATGCCGGAGTGACAGGGACAGGCAGGAGGTTAAACCTCTTTCCCAGGAAGAAAGAGGGGAAAACAAATTACAAGGGAAAGCTTTGTGCCAGGGCTTCCAAAGGGCACCGAGCAACACCCAGGACACCCCGCTCTCCCATCCAGAGCTGGGAAAGATGGGACCCTTTCTCCTGCAAGTGTGTCCCAGGGGAGATGCCCATTCCCCGTGCCCAGAGGACCATCTTCCAGCTGTTTAGCCTCCTCAGGTCTCCTGAGTTGTAGCTCCTGTGTGGCTGGTCCTTAAACCACGCAAGGCCACCGCTGGCACAATAGCCCAGATCCTGCACCAGACACGTGCTGCCTAATTATGTTTTTGTGCTAATGCCTGCAGTTTCAACCCTCTGTGGGTTCGGGGCAGGAGGGAAGGTTGGTTTTGTCTTCAAAAAGACAGTTTCAGCCTTGAAGAAGGCATCAGAAATCTCCATGTTTAGTCACTCGCTCTCTTCTTCTCAGTTTGGTTTTGGTTTTGTAGATTTATTCCTCCCCTGGTGATTTCCCTGCGATTTAAATATGTGCCAGCAGTTTACAAGCCTTTCTCGACGCTGCCGTAGGCAGTATTGTATGTTTTCACCTTCCCTGCCTTCAAGATTTAGCTCGAGGGTCCAGCCCCTGTGGTAAAATACCTGGCCCTTAAAATTCCAACCTGCTGCCATCGATTGCAACAAATCGTCTCGGGCTTACTAGTCAAACTGAACAAAACCGAGTCTTTAGGACACAAAATGCCAAGCCCATAAATATGGGGGTTCAGAGGGCTGAGGGGCAGGGAGGGAGATGAAGATGGGGGGTAGAAACAGGAGGGCAGAGCCATGGGGACGTGCATGGCCCCAGACAGGGGCTACCGTCTCGGACACGTGGGCACGCCAGGCAGGCACCGAACCCCCTGTGCACACTCTGTTCACCCCACACAATAGATGCAGCAAGCTATTTCCAGCAGGTAGGCCATAAATCCCTCGTTTATTGCCCTTTATTATGTTGTTTCAACAGCTCTTAAAGCTGGAACAGCAACCGATTGATAGCTGCTTTAAATCTCTTTCATTTTCTGCCCATATTTCTTTATTTTTCAGGGAGGGGGGCATCCATCTTTTTTTTCACCTACTCACCATCTCTTTCCCTTCACGAGTCAAATCCCATCTCTTCCCCTTTACGAGTCAAGTTTTATAGATCCCCCTCCGCCATGGAAGACAGCGGCGGCACAGAAACACTGCCAGTGATGGGGAAAGAGCAGCCGGGGAGCACGCGTGGAGGAGGGCACGGTGTTTATGTTTTGCTTGGAAACTCATATAGATTGAATCCAAATCAAGTGGGGCATAAGCGGAGAGAGGAGAAGGGGCGGCCAACTCGACAGAGAGCGATTTACTGCCGTGGAATGGGGAGGGAGAGACCCCCTATTAAAATACTGTAAGATGATTATAGTCCGGATCAATTTTCAGGTGTTCATTTGCAATTGCATTCCCTCCTCTTGAACGACCGTCTCATCCTGCGGGGAAGAGGACAGAAAACGCGACTTTGGGGACGGTGTCGAAGGATGCCAGCAGATTCTTTATGGAGATGCCAGAGGAAAGTTATAGATTAAATTTTCAGTATCTCAAGCAGCCCCTGTGCAGCCCCAAACACGAACCCTGAGTTTAGGGGGCACCAGGGACCTCTGAGTCCCACCAGCAGTCGCGGTGCCAGGGCTTGCTCAGCCAACAGACCTGGAGGCAGGGATGTGATTGATGGTAGCCCTAGGGAATCTCAAGCATCGCCCTCCCAAAGCCTCTATTTTTTTTTTTCCAAGAGTTGATCAAAATCTTATTATTTTGGCCAGGGTAGCTATCTACTAGCAAAATAGAGTTTTCCCATGAAAACATTTCATAAGGATATGTCCACAGCGCTGAAATTTATAGTGGGGGAAAAAAACGAGTGAATTATTTCAACAGTGTTTGCTCCAGTTCTCATTTTGATTACCTTCATTTTGACACGTATTTTAATATATTCATATTTTCATGCTTTGACCTTATCAGAACGAAACGCTTCATTCCATCTAAATGAAGGGATTACAAATGGGCTGGATGAAACTCTCGGCTGTTCTGAATCTGAAAATGTGACATCTTCTGTTCCATAGAAAAGTTCCAAATTTCAGCGCCTCATATGCATTCAAAGCAAACTCCCCAAAGAGTGAAAAGGTCTTGAATGAACACCAATTAAAAGTCCAGGAGCACTCACCAAATAGTAGCCTTTTTAGGCAGGTTTCCAACCTTCATTAAGGCTTCCAAATTTACAGTTAATTTTTATGCTGGATTCAGACTGGTCACGTCTGAGAACTTGCTTAAATTGTGGTTTTTAAGCACCTGGAAATCCAGTCCCAGGTCCTCTGGTCACATCAGATCCCACAGGCCCAGCACATCTTTCTAAACTCGTTTTCTGGCTGGAGGCAATGGCTTTTAGCAGTCCATTAGCTGGAAGCATCCCCTTCGCAGGGGTGTAAGAAAAACACTGAATCCGCAGTGCTTAGGGAAAAAA
>VXBO01007830.1:995945-1018686 GCA_013400135.1 Rhinoptilus africanus | reverse complement strand
AAAAAAAAAAAAAAGAGAGAACAGTGACAGCAATTAGCATCCTTTCCAGTAAGAATCTCTTAGGGCTGTGGCTATATGCTGTGAAAGAAGCCAGCCAGCCAGCAGGGTAACTCGGGCACCATCTGGGAGGCCAGAAAAAATGTGTCTTCAGGCTTCAAGAGTTCCGTATTTCCACACATTGCAAAGGGATTTACACCAACGACTCCCAAAGGCCAAATGTGAAATAACAAAATCATGTGTACGTGCCAAATGGGGGGCATGGGGGGGAATCCCCAGTCATTTCAATGCACTAAACAGATTTCTTCCTGTCCCAAATGAGAACTAACCGCCTTATTTTCTTTTTAAATTAACAAGAGGGGGCAGAAACTGGAAGTTTTCAGCATGCAGCTCCCAGTTTTAGAACAAATGTAGCCAGATCCCATGTCTTGACTGGCTCCACCTTTTCTGATTTATGCGACAATTTGTTCTCCTGGGAACTGTGACAAAACCTCGGCATCTCTGATGGATGGGAATGTCACCCGTGAGCAAACTCTTACCTGGGAGCTTTTGAAGCAAGGAGCACACCTATCGTCCAACATCTTCATTTCAACACGCCATTATTGTATTTTTAAAGAACTCCCAGCCAAAGGCCAAGTGTACACTTAAAAGTTTGGCCAGCATAAGCTATGTCGGTTAAAAGGGTGAATAGCGGTTTTAATTTTTTTATGACTTGGATGTGTCAATAAAATTCTTGGCCAGTTTTCCACTGTGTGCTTGACGAGGTGAGAACAAATTAAACTGAGAAAGTAATTTCTTTCCAGGGGCAGAAGTCAGTAGAAGAGCTGCTTTCTAGGATAGTTGTCCAGGCAAACTTGTGAACCTTATCCAGAGGTAGAGTTGGGATTTGGAAAACTGCTTTTCTTGCCTTCAGAGAGACAACAACTAAGATTCTCCCTTTCACACAATGTAAAGAAAAAGACATCCCTTCCTGAAAAGTCTCATTCCAAGGAATTTAACAGATGATCCAAACAAATGAGCACAGAAATAGAGTTAAGAAAAGGTGAGATTTAATCTAAGATAGCGAACAGGAATAAAGGTGACACAGAACAACCAGGAGGTTCAGGGCTAAAACTATCCAGCTGGATCTGAAGTGTAAACTTCTGAAGATGGGTGAAAATTCAGCAGAAAAGTCGGATTCCACCCTGCCTTCCCATCAGACCTTGTAATTATAAAATTATTGCCCTCAGCCCGGGAAGCCTCGCTGGGTTCTGCTTGTGCTGAGCTGTACGAGCATGCTTCTAATCATGGTTGGCTCAGCATGATTTTTTTGTTTAAAGCACACAAAATCAAGTCCTCTCCTCCCCTTCTAGTTCCTGCCTGCGGACTCATTTACACTTTAAAAACGAGATTGTGCTGATGGGTGTGCAAAGTAGGACAGCCAGCACAGCCAACCGACCCGCCGAGGCCACCGCGGACTCACCTCAAACCTCCTCCCCAATGAACACATCCCATCCATGGCACTAACAAATAAGCAGCCCCAAGGTTCTGGAGCTCTTTTTTTTCTTCATGACCTGGAATTAGCCTGGAAAAACCACTCTGAAAATCCTTGTTGTAAATTGGACAAGAAATAAATACTTGTGCCAGTATAAAATGCATCTCAGTCAATGGACAGGGTCCCTAGTGCCTCTGTAGATCTACTCGCCTTAAGCTATATATCACAGACCGCCTGAGCGACCTTGTGCCAAATGGTTTGAAGCTCTGTGCCTCAGTTTCCTCACTTGTGGGTGTGAGGTACCAATATTCCCCTATTGCATGAGCTTCTCTGCATTTGGGAGGTGGCACAGAGACCAGTGGCAGTGGAAACCTTGCGAAACTCCCACTATTGGATCCAGGAATACTGCTGTTTCGCATTAGCAAAGTATTTATTAATAACCACTGTCACGGCAATCAAATATTGTCCGCAGCATCTTCTGCGGTTCGCCACAAACAATGACAAACCCTCGTAATACTTCTCTCTTAATCCGAGTGCCAGACTGCCTGCACCGGTGACTCGGCTTGTGCCAATTTCTGCCTTTAATAGCTGCGGCACTGATTAGATTGCTTGGAGTAGCCCATGTTCAGCGGTTTAATGGGTACCAGCCCAGACAGACTAATGGATCTGGAGACCAGGAAAGAGCAGGAAGGTGAGCTGAGTGGAGAATATTGAGGCTTTTAAGGCAGAAAAGTAGCAGCTAGACGTGGGGTAGCTGACTCATTGAGCCTCGGTGGAGACAGATATCCTCGCTGATCGTCCTCGGTCATCCATCACGCTGCGACATGCCCATGAAAACCGGTCATTTCTAGAAACAATTCGCAAAATGCAAAGCAGGGCTGGGAAGGGTTCCTGAGGCTCAGGGCCAGAGGCACAGCCAGGTGAATTATTGTAGAGTCTGAGCTCACAGGATTTTCCGTCTCCTAAAGAAGCATGTTTCCATTCCTGATGCCTCATTCCACCACCTAAGAGATGCCAGTACCTCAGAGAAACCAAATGTCCTTGCTCCATCCAGCGTGGTCCATTTTTCTGGCTCTGAGAGGTCCAGAGATACCTGCTGCTCCTTCTCATAACTACCAGACCCTAATAAACAAGGTCTGCCAGGGAGAGAGAGAGGTCTTGGCTTCAGTCCTGTGCAGGCACTCACCCAAAGGTTGTTTTTACCTGCACATTATCACTGGTAAGTGACTTATCACGAAGGAGAGACTTTGGTCTACTTCAAGATGCGTTTCCAGACAGTACTGTCTGGGTTCTGGAAAAAAAAATGTTTGAGGCATCTGCCATAGAAGAAACAGAGTAAACAGGGAAGGATTTGCTAAAAATTATTCTCTTGCTCGTTCAGTGAAACCCTTAGGGCCTTTGTTTTCCTTTTTAGTAAAAGAAAATCCTGATTACATAGGAGGGGAAGAAGATAGGAATCAGGGACACTGTGTGTCTTTTTGCAAAAATATTCGTAGAATAATATTTATAGTTCCCAAACTGACTGTGAAGTGGATGACCCTTTGCCCTCTCCTCCCAGGTATTAAGTATTCTGAGCGATGAAGATGGGTTTGCACCAGCAGGAATACAAACAGAGAACATCTAGAAATTTTTTGAGTAAACCATCAGTCGCCAGCAGAGAATAAGTACCTCCTGGACTTCTCATCGGACAATGCAAGGGGAGGCCGGGAGGGGCAAGAGACTGGAGAGAACATGAGTGATCCCATAATTAAACAAAAGGCTTTCTCTAAAATCCCCACTGATGGATATCCTCCTACAGGCTGGGAACCAGCTTGTGTCGTTTGGTTTTGTTCCACCAGCCATAAATAACAGCTCTCCTGGGACTCGTGAGGAGGGTAAAAATGGCATTTGGCAGAAAAATTGCAACAAGGACAAGGGTGCAATGGAGACCTCCAGTAAGGGAAGCAGAAGCCAAGGCGGAGACAAATTGCCAATTTATCCTGATCGTCCCTTGGGGCGTCCCTCCCCCTTTCCCAAATCTACAAAATGAGCAAAGCAGAAATCAATAGCTCAGCACAGTCACAGAGAGGATGAGGAAAGCAGCAGATAGACAGGATGGTAGATCCGGAAAGAAAACCTTGTAGGGAAACGAGCTTCCAGGGGAGGGAAGAGAGTGACATCCAATGCCACAGGGGATGCCACCCCTGTGACAACACCTGGACAATTTTAAACCAGAAAATTTCTGTGCACATTGTGGGGGGTGGTAAATCATCCTCTGGCTGCAGGAAACCAAGAGACAGGGAAGGGAAGATTCAGAAAGAAAAGCCCTGGAATATCTCAGTTGCCCTGGTAATGCTTAACCTCCTCACTGACACTGCTTGGCGTGCCAGTTTTAAGAGCCCTGCATCAGCTTTGGCCCTGGAGGGGCCAAGTGATGCTTGGGGCATCTACAGGGCAAGTGATGCTGTTTAAGAAGTCCCCAAACTCCTGGAAATCCCCCAGTCCCACTGTCAGGGACAAAGACTTGCTGCGCCCCAGGTTTGGAGGAGGAGAGGCCCGGTCTGTGGGGACATTTGTGAGCCCCAAACTGCCCAGCATCACAGATTGCTGGGAAGCCATTTGCCCATGTTCTTGGGGTCTAAATATTGGGTTTGATCTGCGAATATGACCTCAGGCTTGCTGGTCGGATTCATCTGCATTTCTGGGCAGTGCTTTTTGGACAGAGAAGTTCCCCTTCTCCTACAGACCTGAACCTCAGCAGCTAATGCCCTACAACAATGTTGTGCACCTTTTCACTTTAGTTACTTAAACTAAATTGCATCTCATCCCTGGAAAATTTAAAAGGCAGTCGGCAAAGACTCCGAAGAAGAACCATGATAGAATTCAATTTGTGTCGACTCCAACCTGGTGAGGATTTACAGTCATGCTCGATCCGACACAATGCACTTTATTCTTTTTATAGTGCAGCCTGAATGCAGTAGTGTAACAGTCACGTTAGAGGGAGTCAAGCAGAAGCTAAAGAACAGGAAAGGATTTTATAGGTACAATAAGATTTATGAAGAGAGACGTTTCTCTGGAGCGGGAAGTGAGGGAATTTCCAAAAGCAGTAGAATACCTCGGCTCTTCCCCAGACGCTTTTAACAGTGAGAGGAGTCTACCATATTCTTGATGGTTTTTTATCATAACACAAAGTGGCATTGTGTTCCGGTGACTCAATGGCACAGGAGGCGTCCAGGGGTCCTGGCACCTTCATACATCCTGATTCTCCACTCTGCCTGATAACTTCAGGGATGATGAGGAAAAAGACTTCAGGTCTAGAAGGGTATGGTGGGAAACCATGACCATGACTGAATTTAGGAGACCATGCAATGTAAACTTTGCTGCTCCCATTAATGGTCCCATCAAAAGATTAGTGCCTAAGGGTTCTGGGAAGTTATTAACTGTCTATCGGTGATTGACCACAGAGACCTGCTGTCATCTTAGCTGTTAACACGGGTTAGCAGAAGAGGAAAACATCAGCTAAGCGTGCCCTCTCTTGCAGGGCATCACAACACAGCCAAGAATGATTTTTACATCCAGCTGTTATTTTACATCAACATTTTACATCAGCTGTTATTTTAACTGCAGTTAAGTCTTTGCTGACCTGCAGACAATGCCTGTGCAAAGTCTGGGCTGTCACAGCACTTCTTGCGTGTCACTCAGTTTCCTGTAAAGTCAAGATGCTTGTATTTACCTATGAAATCCGTAAAGCATTTGGAGACTTTCAGGTGTAAAGATATGTGGGGTAATGGATGTCTGCTAACAACTGTACGTGAGAGCCGCTCTCCCCCTCCAAAAGGCAGACAAGCCTTATAAGACCTCCATTGTGGTGGGTCGGCAGAATATCCACGAGTGGATTCAAAGTGCACTTCTGAAATTATAGGGAAATCCCCAGTAGCAAGGTATCTTCTAAGGCCCCCTAAATACTTTTGAGGCCCCCAGCCCTATCACAGTATCACAGAATCGCCCGGGTTGGAAGGGACATTTCAGATCATCGAGTCCAACCATCAACCTGACTCTGACAAAACCCGTCACTAAACCGTATCTCAAAGCACCACGTCTGCCCGGCTGTTACATCCCTCCAGGGATGGTGCCTCCACCACTGCCCTGGGCAGCCTGGTCCAATGCTTGATAACCCTTTCAGTGTAAAAATTTTCCCTAATATCCACCCTAAACCTCCCCTGGTGAACTTGAGACCATTTCCGCTTTTCCCATAGCCTGTTCCTTGGGAGCAGAGACTGACCTCCCCTGGCTGCCCCCTCCTTTCAGGGAGCTGCAGAGAGCGAGAAGCCCCCTTTTCTCCAGACTGAGCACCCCCAGCTCCCTCAGCCGCCCCTCACCAGACTTGTGCTCCAAACAAACACTCCAGCTCCTGTGCCCATCTGAGCTGGCACAGACCCCTTGGGGTGTCCCCGGGGCAGAAGACATTGCACTGCTGTGAATTCCTTACTGCCGTCCTCCTTCCCCAGCCACCAGCACCGCAGCTCCGCTAGCTCCAGCCGTGATTAATTGGAATATCTCCCACTGATTCCTGATTAGCTGCTTTTGATTAGGGTTTAATGACTTCACTTGGTCCCTAATTCACAGGGACGAGCTTTGAAATGCCTGCGAATGGCTCAAACGGAATTACATTTTCTCCCACCTTGGAGACACCATTTAAGCCCTGTGTACATCCACCCTGCTCTTCCTCACCCTGCACAACCTGGCCCCAGCTCCCCTCCTCCTCCTACCGGCAGCATCAACCAGGGATGCCAAACTGACTCGTGATGGCTGGGGAAGGAGCTGGATAGGTATTTCCAAGCCACCTTGGGACTCCGGTAATCTATAAAATTCCGTATTTGGAATGTGGCTTAATCACATAACCAAAGCATGCCTGCAAAACTCGGGGTAGAGTCAGAATCACGGACCCTTGGGTGACTATTTTAGTGCACGACGGGATGTTCAGGGATGGCCAAGACAGATCTATATGGGACTTCAGTTCTTCAAGGAATGGGAGAACAGGAGCGATCTGGCCCTCAGTGGTAGACAGCAGTTGTTGTCCTATCTAAAGTACATCACAGTGTCACTGCGCATTGGAGCTGGACATCTCTTTCCCAACTGGTGTATCCAGATCCAGGATTTAGGGCTCAGTAAAAGTCTCAATATCTGTATAATCCTGAGTTCTGGAGAGTTTTGGCTTGCTCTCTGCCCCTGACTCTGTCTTCCCTCTCTTTTCTCCATCCCAAAACTCTTGTTCAGTGCCTGGAGAAAGAGAGTAGACATAGATGGGGGAGTTTGCCCTGGCAGAGAATAAAGGTAAACCCAAACACTGCATGGCTGGCTGGTCTGGTTGTGCTACTGGGAGCTCTGGCACCCTCTCTGCTCCTGGGGACCAGGATTTGCATCTCAGCTTGACCTTGGCGGCTGCGCCGAAGGTCATGTCATGCCGGCTGCCTGCCTTGTCACCAGCCACAGAGGTTGTAAACACTGGTTTCAGAGGCTGCCTTGCCTTTTGAAGATCTGAAAGTGCATTTATCTTCCTGAGACACGCATTAATCTATTAACTACCAGTGAAGATACGGGGATGAAAAGAGGCTTGGAGGGGAGGGAAAAAATTTAAAATAAAATAATAAAATAAAGTAAACTAAAATAATAAAATAAAGTAAGCTAAACTAAACTAAACTAAACTAAACTAAACTAAACTAAAATAAAATAAAATAAATAAAATATAAAACAAACTAAAGGAGCCATTTCCATCATCAAGAAGAGGTTCATGGGTTCACAGTGCCTTGGGCACAATGTCTCATCACGCAGCTGCCTTATCACAGCTCTCCTCTGCACCAGCCTCCCCCCGACCGTGAGAGGTGACAGCTCACAAAGTGTCTGGGTCCCCTCACTGTGCCCCAAGCCCCACGGCTGATCTCTTTAATCTCCACATCTTGGTGACAAGGCAAAAAAGCAACTCAACTCCCAGCAAGACAAATCTGAAGCAGGTTGTTTATTTTCTCTGCGGGCAGCTTTCCTCTGTGCCTGGGACGAGCCGAGCAGGGCCAGAGCTTGGAGCTTTGCAGAAATAACCCCTCGGTGCTCTGCAGCTGGACCTCGGGTCCTGCTGTGGGGTGCAGAGGCATTTAATAGGAAATATGCCTGGGTTATAATCCCAGCTACACCGAGCAGATCACCTCCTCGCTCCAAGCCCCAGTTTCCCTAGCTATGAGAGAAAAGAATTAACATTGTCCTTCCATGTAAAGGAAGTTGATGATAAAGGACCTTTTGGGGTTTGTTTTGAATTATTCCCTGCTGAATTGCCTGCCCTTCATGGCAGAAGCCTTGTGGGTTCAGGCTCTGAAGGGTTGTTAGCAAAGAGAAAAAAAAAGGGTGCAAACCCGACTCATTTTGGAGGAAGGCACACCACAACCGATAGGAGAGGAAGAGGAACCCAGCTGCCTGCCTAACCTGGGGGGAGAGAGTCCCCCAAACCTTGTTTAGGGAGGAGAAAGGTGGGTTCCTCCACCACGCAGCACCATGGCGATATCGGCAGCAGCACAAGAGCTGGTTGGGGGCTGCCTTTGTCCTCAGCTACATCACGGCAGGCGCAGGGTGATGCCACCACCTCCACAGCCGAGGGGTCCCTGGCAGCACGGCCGGGCGTCTCCAGCCAAGCCTGGCCCTGAGCTACCCGGCTGCTCGTCCCTAGCACGGCTGATGAAGAAGGAGGAATTCGGGAAAGGGAGGGTGAGGGAAAAACACCGCAGAACTACTAAACAGCTTTGAAGGACATGGGGAGTTGAGTCAGGTCCACTTTAAAGGGCAAGGAAATGAAGGCTGAGATGAAGGCGCCTGCCATTTCAAATGTATCCAGCTGATAAATAAACAAAGTTAAAAGAACGACTTTCAATTACATTTGAAAGAGAAAAGTGGGGAGAGCTGGGCGGGGGTGGGGGGGAATGACAGAAAAAACATGGACAAACCCAGACGCTCTCAAGCTCTGCACTCCTCTTACGGGACGAGCCCACGCCAGCCGCCAGCGATGGCAGGGCTGGGGGTCCCAGGAAGATCAAATGAACGTGGATTTAATGCCTCAATTAAGGTTCATTCTGTTCAGCTTTAAAAAGCTATTTAGCCTCGCTAAGCTGCACCGGGTCAGGAGCAGGGATAGATGGCAAGTCTCATTTGGAAGCCAAACACATACGTTCCCATCATTAACAGTCCCTTCCCATTAATGAGAATAATATTGTTGGCTTATAATGTTGCTTTCATTTAACAACTCGAGAAGAATGAAACGCCTTCCTCCGATTTTGGTCTGGTGCCAGAAGCTGCCTGTAAAATCCAGATAAGAGTTCTCAGCACAAACTTCTGATAAGGGAATTAACAGGTAAACTTTAAACTTTGGGGAAGGGAGAGGTGAGGAGGAGAGGGGAGGTTTTCGTGATCTCTTCACTGGGGTCGATTTGCCAGGCTGAATCCCCCCCAGACCCATCTGCCATGCTCCCCAGATCCTCATCCTTATTTTCTGTCTATACTGGGAAATTAGCCTTTTCCATAGCTTAGGCTAAGGGCTCATCTCCTTAAGAAGAGGTTTTTCCTGTCCTTTCTATTTCCTTACCTCCCCAGAGACCACCTTCCATGCTATTCCTAGCATAGCCCTTCTCTTAAGTGAAAACTTATTCCCCATCAAATCTTTTGTGGTTCTTTCATCCCATTTTTTAAAAAATAATTTCTCCTAGATCATCCATAAATTCCACCAGGGATAAAAATAAATGTGTTGACTCCAGACACAGCTCCCTTTTGCAGACGCTGTGAAGAAGAGCACCGTGCCATGGTCAGGATGAAACACCTGGATGAAATGCCCTCTGGGGAAAATCTTTCACTCCACTTTTCCACTTTGCCACAGTTCCAGCTCATGAAAAGCTAAAGCTGATCCACCAGATCTAGGAAATCCTGGGATATCTGAAAGAAGAGGATAATAAAGAAATGATTCAGTTCTACTAGCAGGTCAAGCTGTACATCCAGAGGACACTTGGTTTAGGCGTGATAAATTTCATTCCTCTTTGGCCACTGTTTGGCTGGACAGGTAAACTTCAGGGATACTTCTTCCAGCTCTTGCTGGCAACTAAATACTCATTCCACCCCTGGAAAACCTATGCCCAAGGGAGATTACAGGAACAGCTCACGATCACAGAGCAAATTAAGGTCAGAAGCAGAGCAAAGATTAGAGCATCGAGTCATCTCTGGCTAGCACTGAATCCTTGGAGCGGCTCCTAGCCAAGTCGCTCTGTGCTTAAAACCTTTAAAACCACGGTGGTGATACAATCAGCTGGCAGGCAGGAAGATTTCTATGATCCTCCTAACACTGAACGTATGATTTTGCCCATAGATCCCTATTACCTTCTGCTGTTGAAGAGGTAAGTAAGGCACAAGAACAGAATGATTCCTCACAGAAGCACCGAAGTTTAGCAAACTGCTCCTTCCCCCTTTCAAATACTGACACTTTCCTGCTGTAGCTGCTGCCTGAGCCAAGCAAACCAGCTCTGAGAAAACGAGGGAGAAATCCAGACAGCTCAAATAGAAATATCGGAGTTTTTCAGAGGCTAAAAGGAATTCAATTAGTTTGCCCAATATTGCTGTTTCTGGGCTTTTATATCCTGAGAGGCAACACCAAAAATAACATGTCAAAGGCCGCTCACAACAAATTTCCTGCTTGCACCGGAGCAAGCAAGCTGGGAATCCCAGAGCTTTTGTACCACCAGCAGCACCAACGCGCCCATCTCTCAGTGTTAGGAATGATTAGGGCCACCAAGTCTTCAAAGTTTGGGAAAGGTTGAAATTCTTATCCCCCTTGGATATGTCTCTTTAAGACTTATATTCTCCTTTTCGATCCCCAGCCTAATATCGCCCCAAAACCTCTGTCCTCTGCGCTGCCCATCATCACACACGCCTGTCCCAGGAAACTCGCTGTTTCTGGAACAGCAAGAGCGGGGCAGGAATATCTTGTTAAGACATCTATTGCGGTTTAGAAAGGGCTGATTCATCTCAATTGAAATGCTTCACAGAAAGAGAGTCAGTTTGATGAATTTCTTCTGTCGGGGGGAAAAAAAAAAAAAAATTGAGACTAAGACAACCTGCTTTAACTTTTTTATTCAAAGTCACTCTGTTTTGAAATTTAAGCTGATTATAATAAAAAACATTTTTTTAAAAAAAGAAAAAGAGGTCACACATGAAACACTTTGATATCATCAAAATGAGGTATTGCAGGCAACATTTTTATTTTTTGTCAGCTCACGGAAGTCTTAGCGATTTTGACTTTTCATCCAGGACACGGAATTCTAAGCCTCTGTGTTTCTTTCCAGGATGAGAAATCATTTCTTGCTCATTTGTAATAGCAAAACAGAACCAGCCTTTCAGTTTCTAGTTCAGCTTTGAACTGAGGCTGAGAGTTAACTAGAGTGATCCAAAGTTGTTAAAAACCAAGAGAAAAGCTTTCATATTTCAGACTTCAATCTTTCTCTGTTCCCAGCGGCCAGAAAAAATGCCATTAGCCTTGGAGGTACTTTTGGTAAATAAAGAAAAGGCAAAAAAAAAGTAAGAAAAGGGGAAAAAAACAGACAGAGAGAATAGTCTTTATTTTTCTCTTGTATATATATTATAAACCATTTTCTCAAAGGCGTGAAAGCATCTCGCTTCAGCCCCCAGAGTCAAGGGAGTGTTGAGTTTTCAAAGTTGCGTTTTGAAAGGGATGGGCGGCTTTAAAGCCCGTCTCCAATGTAGTTTGCTAATGCGGGGCACTTTGCATGGGGTCCCTGCAGAGATCCCTCCGGCTCTTCTTAGGATTGTGTGAGAGTCTGAGGGAAAAGAGCCCAACTCTGCTGCTGGCTGGAAATCTCGGGCACGATTCGCACATCAGTACCCAGAAGGAGAGGACAAATGCCTGCTTGTCACATCTCCCAGGCTTGGAGTTTCTTGCTCCTTAGTTATTTATTTGAAATTCTTTAGGAAGGGGGAGTTGTTCCAGGGAGATGGGTACATCCCAGGGTCATCGCTGCTGTCCCTCCTTGAAGGGATCAGGGATTTGAGGAACTCAGTGGTGACTTTTGCTTTTATAAAGCCGGAGCTGCTGCTATTTCACTCGTATCTTTGCTGTCAAGACCACAGTGACAGAACTGGGAGCGCTACGGAAGCTGCTGGTTTATGGAAGTTTCTTTGGAAAGAGGCTGTTTTGAGAAGCGTTGCCCATAAACGAAGTCATGTGAGGAGTTCTCATTTGGGTTTCTAAATTTCTTGGGAATCAGAGCACATAGAAAAAGCTGGCCTTTGGCTTTGTACTTTCCTATCTCCCTGCCCCAAGGTGGGGCCAGTTTGATCTTCTCCACAGAGATTTCTTCAACATAGGGGTGCCTTTGTTTCCAAACTGCTTCCTGCTAAACCCAGAGGAGATAAACACACACACTACCCCCCCAAAAAAAAAAAAAATCCCAAACACACCAAAAAAAACCCCTAAAACCAGCAACAAAACCAAGGCATGAATCAGCACCCAGGCCAGACTACTAAAAAATGCCCCTTTTATTTTCGGATAAGTGTGTCCCCAAAGGATCAGCCTCAGGACAAGCACTCCAGCCCACCTGGAAATGACCTTTCCTAACATGGCAATTCCCACCCCATCTCTGTGCCTCTCCCTGCGAGAAAACTCTTCAGGAGGAAAATTTCTTCAGGACCCAGTCCCTAATGGACTGCTGACGACAGTTGTTAAATCAGTTTTGAATTTCTGCCAGTCGCGCCATCCATTTGAATGGCAATCTGGGAAGTTTATTCCTCTTGGGGAAGTATATCTTCCATTGACTGTTCTCCTCATCTGTCTGGTGCCTAATGTCTGCCTTGATATGGAATGAAATGTAGTTCCAGGAGGGATGGGAGCACATTTGAGACCTCAGGCATAATGAGGTGAGGCACGGCGTGGCAGAGCAGGGCAAGGCAAGGATGCTGTGTAACTGGTCTGGGAGAAGCCCTCTCCCGCGTGTCAAGAGAAGGTCTTATTCACCCCAGTTTGTGCCATGATGCATGGAGGAAAGGGGAGGGCGCCGCGGTCTGCACACTGTGTTGGAGGAGCTCTGTGAAACATCACCGCAAGAAAAACATAACAAGATAGTTTGGATGCTTCCAAATAAATGCTTCCTGGGGTGAGGCATCTGCTTGTGGCTCTCCCTGCTGAGTTCCTTAAAATGCTGATTTGAAGTCACCGTGAGTTTTGCAACCAAGTTGAGTACAGTGTGGGATTTCACCCTTTCTGAGAAACTCTTTGCAAGAGCCAGCCCTTGCAGCGCTGGGGAGAGCGCGAGGGAGCAGGGAAACCGCAGAGCGCACTTGCCCAGTGGTACAGGAAGTCAGTTAATGTCACGGCTCTTTTTACTGGTTAAAAAGCAGATTCACTTTCAGCGAGCTGCCTCCTGACACCCGGGACTGGCACCAGAATCCATTTCAGGTGGAAAATGCAACTCTGCTTCTCCTCCGAAAGGAAATACGCAGGAAAAGCATCACAGGAAGGGCACGACGACGCTGCTTTTACTGGCAGAAAAGAGACTTTGATAAGCTTATTATTACCATTATGGCAAAAGTTCCACTGAAAATTAGGCTAGTCTCAGCGGTGGAAGCTGTTCACAGTACAGAAGACATTCCCAACTTCCAAGGACTCATCTGTACGCAACTCCGAAACAACTGGGTCCAGTAATGTGACCGTGGCCACTTGGGACATCAGTGGCAGAGACAGGATGGCTCTGTCCCGCTGCAGCTTTGCACTAATTGCATCCACCTTTTTGTTTTTTCTTGTTGTGGACTGCAAGCCTTGATAATAGAGCTGCTGCAAAACGCTGATTTGGAGCCCTCAGGGAGTCGCAGCCCCTTTCATAAATACAGACCACTGTGCAGAAGCAAGGCAGCTCCGGAGCCAGTGTTGCTCCCGCACTGCGGCACCCGGGTGGCATTTCTGCGGATATTTACAGTTGCACTCCTAGGGAGTCTAATAGTCCCATCTGGAAACATCAGAGCTCCGAGGGGGCTAGAAGTAGTTGTGGCAATTCCAAGCAGCGGGAGATGGATGTGTGGGGTTTCATAAAAGCCATCGCGAGGATATGCCACAGACAGTCCTCATCTCCCCTGGCATCAGGAACAGGGAGAGGACGCAGCGTGGCTCCTGAGGGAGCACACAGGCACGGGGTGCCTGCCCTGTGCTGGGGGGCAGAGAGAGGGTGTGCATCTCCTCTGCACGTGTGGACACGCGTCCATGTGTGTCTCAGGATGCATCTCGTCTTCCTGAGTCCCTCCAAGGCCCCAAGACTGGATATAGACTGGAGGTCTAAGAACCATAGAATGGTCAGAGTTGGAAGGGACCTTGAAGATCATTTTCCCCCCCCCCCTGCCCTGGGCAGGGACACCTCCCACCAGCCCAGGCTGCTCCAAGCCCCGTCCAACCTGGCCTTGAACCCCTCCAGGGATGGGGCAGCCACAGCTTCTCTGGGCAACCTGGGCCAGGGGCTCACCCCCCTCACAGCCAAGAATTTCTTCCTGAGATGTCATCTAAATCTCCCCTCTTTCAGTTTAAAACTGTTCCCTCATCCTATGGCTCCCCTCCCTGATCCAGAGTCCCTCCCCAGCTTTCCTGGAGCCCCTTGAGGGACTGGAAGGGGTTCTAAGGTCTCCCCGGAGCCTTCTCTTCTCCAGGCTGAACCCCCCCAGCTCTCTCAGACTGTCCCCACAGCAGAGGGGCTCCAGCCCCCTTATCATCTTTGTGGCCTCTGCTGGACTTGCTCCAATGGGTCCGTGTCCTTCTTCTGTTCGGGGCTCCAGAGCTGGACACCAGGCATGTTCAGCTTTAGGGAATGGACTCAGAAATCCCTAGGGAAGCGCTGCACCAGAGGTATCACCGGGGTTGCCTCCCCGCTGCTGGTGTCAGGAGAAGGTGAAGGCTGGGTGCCCAACTGCTGCTCTGGGCTCCCTGGGGGCCCCAGACTGTGCTGTCAGCCTTTGGGAAGGGCACAGGGATGGGGTGGTAACACTTTGAGCACTTTGCTAATCTCCTCTCTGAGGTCGTGTGTCTTCCAGCCGTTATTTAGGCTCAGGGTGACCTGTGCTACACTGATCAAGTATTTCACGTCCTTGTCAAGCAAAACCATCTCTGTCAGCAGTCTCCCCCATGATCTCCAGGAGTACCTGCGTAGGCGTGCAGCTTTGCATCCTCCTTATGCAGGAGTGGATGTCTCTAAGCACATTTAAGGGCTAGTCGTGACTGTTTAACTCCAGCAGCCCACTTCCGTCGAGAGCCACAGCCCGATCCTTCCCTCAGACCATCACACCCTATCTGGAGCACATAATGGCCCCTGGAAAAAACATGTGCATACCACGGAAACGGCTTCTTTCCATGGAATCATCCAGATCTCACCTTGCTGTCGACATGCCAGACCAGGTCACCCTCTGAGCAGTCAGGATGACTATCACGCACCGTGTGGGTGGTTTTGCCAGACTGGGCAGAAAAAGGGAAAGCAAATTTGTTGCAGAATGCCAGATATCTCAAGACGCAAGTTTTACCATCTCTGTCAGAGAGCATCTGCTGTGCAGAGAACCATGGAAGTTGTGACTGTGGCGGCTGTGTCAGGCCTCTCTTGCACAAAAAAAAAAACCCACACCAACTTGCCAAGCGGGAGTGATCCCCAGGGCTGGTCAGAGCCTCTCGCGGCTCCCAGTTCTGCGGAACAGGCGGAGGCTTTCGATGTTTTAGGAGTACCACAAGACAGGTTTGAGCTGAAAAATTCTACCACCCTCTCACGGCTTTATTTTGTCTTGCAAGCAGTCCAACTCGAAGGCAAATTATGATTAATAAAAGGAAAGGAGATGAAGGTGGCCTTTGCTTTTAGGCAGTGGCAGGGAGTGCACTGCTCTGCCTGCTTACGAGAAAGAAGCAGTTGCGCTTCCCAGAGAGAAAATTGCCAGTGTTCATTTAGGATAAGACAGCCAAGCAGAGCACTGCCTAAATAGACTCCAAGTGGTGCCTACTCCACCATGGTCCCCCAGAAACCCTGCTCTTCCTGGGGCCTTTGCCCACCTGCTTTTGGAGATGCTCGGACCACCCACACAGGACGGAGGGCCAGGGCTCTGCCTTCCGTCCCTGCTGTGGCTCTTCAGCTTCCCTATCCTGCTCTTAACGCAAAGATATTGTGAAGATGAATGCAATATCAGCCGAGAAGGCTTCTCGGATCCTTGGAGGGAAGGTCTGAGGACAAATATAATGTAAAAAAACCCCAAAAACAACGCAAAAATAGTATCCTTATAAGCAAAGCAAAAGAGGCCATGCTGTTCTGGGCAGGAATACGGAGCTGGGCAGGAGCTGGCACAGTGTGTCTGTGTTTGGGATGCAGCACCTGGGGTGGGACCTCAGCAGCATCCTTCCCTGGCAGGAGCAGGTCGGTCGGAGCTCCGGCAGGTGGAGTGTGGCAGGGGTAGGGGACTAACAGGGAGGGAAACAGCCTGGCAGTGCGGCCCACGTGGATGGAAGTGATGGACTCTTACAGCTCATCTGCCTTGCAAAGGGCTGCCAGGATAGCAGTGCTGATAACCTCTTCCAGCAGGGACACAAAACTTGGCAAAAAAAGAGCTCCTTTTGGTGAAACACATGACATATCACCTCTCCTCTGTGTGCAGGCAATGAGTCTTTCTCTCCTTCCAGCTGCCCCTGCTGGTTCTTGCCTTCCCCCATCCCCACAGTCCAGCACCTCCAGCCCATTCCAGAGCTGGCAGGACACCCGTTCCTTGCTCCTCCTGCAGAGCACCTACCTGCCAGCCCCTCAGCATCCTTAGCCGGAGGAGCTGGATGCACCCAAGACCAGTTGTGCCATGAAGCAGCTCAATTTCCATGCTTGGACAATGAACTTGGGACACTTGGAAAAAATCTCACTCCTCTTCCTGCCACCCGAAACACTCAGAAGGAAAGGGATGCAGATTTTGTGATGGCAAAGAACAGAGTGTGGAGAGCCAGTCCTTGCCAGCAGCGCAAAATTGCTGTTATCAGGAGGTGGTTTGCTCCCTTCCAACACCAGCTTTGTTCACCAGGCTGTGCCAGAAGCAAACAGGGATGATCCCACCGGGAATCCCACAGCCCCACGCTGCCGTTGATTGGTCTGAAAACCACTCAGAACTTGTGGGTTTTGCTGTTTCTTGGTGCAAAATAATACCAAAAAAAAAAAAAAAAAAAGTGTCAGCAAATTGGAGGGGCTCCAGGAAAAGGAGATAAAGATGATTAAGGGTTTAGAGGGATTGACCTATGAGGAAAGATTAAAGGAACTAATTATGTACAGCTCAGATAAAGGATGAGTAAAGAGGTGATTTAATAACGGCCTGCAAATACTCAGGAAAGTGTCAACAGTAAGGAAGGGGGGAGGAATTACTTAGAGTCCTTCACTGAGGAACAACACAAGAGATGGAATGAAAGGGGAAGGTGACGTGGGACGTCGGCACAATGTGGGCAAAACCAGAGGTTTCTTTAGGGAGCAGCAAGTGGTTTAGGAGCACAAATCCCCTGGAAGCACGCTGGCCTTTCATCCCTAAGTGATCTAAGCATGTATTTTCAAAGGTGTTTAGGTGCTTAAAGGTGCAGGGAAGTGCTTAAACAGGATTTTCAGACACTTCTAAGCAGGCTAGGGAACAGATTTCAATGTGTCAATGGGCACTTAAATCGTTTCAGCAGTTCCATCAGTTGCTTACTTATCTTTGCACAAAACCACCTGAAGGTCTGGCTCGAGGACTCATGAGAAATCACTCAGTTGCAGAAGGTTAGAACTGAATCCCAAGCTGCTGGAGCGGTGTAAAAGTGGACTGGCTGATGTGCAGGAGGACGTTGTGTAGGAAACCATCTTGCCTTGTCAGGGCGTTGTGCATTGATCCGCACAGTCGATTTGAAAGTCAATGAGTTTTAGAGTCCCAGGCCCATTAAAATAAAAATTTAAAAATGCCTTCAGCACTTAAGCACCTTGGTCAGTCAGGTAGGTCTTTGCCGCAGAGCGACCGTGGGTTATCACTGCCCAAGGTGAACACAGTCACAGCGAAAAAGCCTACCCCAGGGTGCATGTTCTCCCCGGTGCTTCACTTGACGGTGCCACCAGGTCTGCATGGAAACGTCTCCCATATTTCTCTGTGCTGCAATTAAGTCACCCGTTGTTTTCCTGGGGACAGGGGGCATCCTTTCCCAGTAAGTGGTAGGAATGATCAACTGGATGGAGGAGAAGTGGAAAGACATTAAGGAGAAGCAGCATTGACCATGTACATTGAAAGTTAAGAGGTTGCCAGGATGAAAGCCCAAGCAGAGTTTCCAGCTAAAAGCACTGTAAGACTACAGGGAAGAAAAGGCAAGTGTGACTTTAGGAGAGGATTACTGACCTGAACGTTGTCTTCCCAGTGCCCCGTGCAGCCAAAGACTTCAAGATCAACCTGCTCTCCAAGGACCTCAACTAAGAGTGTTTACTTGGTGGGGCTTTCCAGTGTCACCCATGGAGATTGACCATTGTGCCCATTTGGTTTACTGCCCCTACCTAAGCTCTCTTGGACGACAGCAAGGTCTCAGAGGAGGCTACTACGTTCCCAGCAAACACCCTCCAGCTTGGTGGTGGGAACTTTAACCTTGCACTGTAGATGGTCACGGTGAACTCACCGCTCTGTCACAATCCCAGAAGCATCAAAAAGCTGTGAAGCGCACTCACTTTCTCACTGTTCCCAAATACACATGCAAATACTTCACAAAAAGAAGAAAAAAAAAAAAAAAGTCAGAATTGCCAAAGTGTGAGCTTATCCAATACCCAGAGATTTGACTGCCACGGCTATCGCAGCTGCAAGTTTAGATTCCGTACGAGAATTTTGAACACAGTAATAATAGAAGGCGAGGTGAGAGGAGAGAGGTTGTGGCTCGTTCTTGTTATCGCCCTGAAGGGTTTTCCAGGGCAAATATTCTAGAGACAGTTTTCATTAAACCACAAACTTGTCAATTTAGCCTAAAATGTATATGTGTATTTTCAAGTAATTGCTTTAAAATGGGGAGATATTTGAAAGACTGGTTTAACCCTTTCACAGCACTTGAGTCCACTTGAAATGATATGAAAGAGGAAAGTTAAATACAAAGCTAAATGCATAAATGGCCAGAGTTGCTATGGAAATGTAAGAGGATGGAAATTGAAAGTCAATAGAGGACTAACTTACTGTTCAATTTTAAAAATAGTCTTTCTGTACAGAAACGGAACATTTTTCAAATCTCTGTTGGCCTGTATTATACAAACTGGGAAGCGGTTTTGTGGCTGGGTACATCTATTTAGCGCTACATGCTCCATCTGCAAACTGTATGGTCAATGGCACACACTAAGTGGGACCTTTTCCTCAGGTTAATGCTAATCTCCATCACAGAGCCCTGGTGATAAATGTCAGCCATGAAAAGCACAGGTATGTGGGTCAAACTTGGCGGGATACAATGACAAATAATTTGTAGGGATTTCAGGTCAGGTCTGTTTATTTTTTTAACACAGTTTTCCCAAGGAAAGAAGGCTTATCTGATTGGGCTAGCTGGCCCACAGGCATAATAGCTTTCTAAACCCGATGGCCTGCAATCAGTTTTGATGGAAGAAGAGACATCTCAGAGGAATTACCTTCTATCAAGCTTTATAAGGGAGGATATACTCAAATCAGCACTTCTTCCCAACGCCCCTCCACTTTCCATCCCAGTCCCAGGATGTGATACGAGTTCAGCCACTCTATGAGACACCGGAGAACCCACATGGGAGATGACCGTAGGAAACCAGGCTTCCCATGTTCCACTGCTTGCGAGGCGACTTGTTTTATTAAGATAAATGTAATACACTTCTCTGGATCCATTCAGAGAAGGAGAGCGAATTATATTTGAACAGCATAAAACTCCGTCCATGAGCAGCATATCAAGTGGAAAGTGGGGCTTTGCTTCAGATCGTCCGCGCTTGTGCTCCCTCTCCACTGCCACTGGGGCTTGCTGGCAGATTTATTCACCCACCAAATATCCAGTGCCATTTTGGCATTGGCAGCCCCAAATTCACACCTCATCGTGTCCCACACGGGCACGACTCTTTCAGCCCCTTGGTCTCTCTGCCCATTTGCAGTGGTTTGCCCCATCTCTTCCTCTGTGGTGCCCAGAAGCTGCAGGTGACCGACCCAGCTCACAGCCTTGAAGGGGAGAGCAGAGCATCGCTGGGACATCCTCCTGCCCACATTTCCCATGAAACGGACCCCTGCGCCCCTCTCATGTGCCTGGACATGTGTTCAAAGCACACAGGTCTCACATAGAAAGTTTCCAACAGCTGGAGGCATCTTGCTGACTTAGGTACAGCAAACTTAAAAAAAAAAATAAGTAACCGACGCAGAAGATGCAGAAATTCAGCTTTCCAATGCGAAGAGCTGGCACAAGCTTCAGACTTGGCAAAATAATTCTGCTACTTCCTTTTTTTCTCAGCCATGTTGCCCAAGTCTAGCTCCATCCTCTTCTGCAAGGGGTTTGAAAGCAATCCACAGCACCAGCAGGGCTCTCACCAGCCCCAGCTCCCAGCCCGTTAGAAAAAGGCTTTTAAAAATAGTTGCGTGCTGCTGGGTGGGATTTTCTTCTGCAGGTGCTGTGCAATATAGAGCGAGATGAGATTCTAATCATAGCTCCTTGGCAGAGGGAAGGGTTCAGAGTTTAGCTGTGCGGCAGCTCATTTTCACAGCAATATCGCTATATTCTCCGGGTGTCAGGGGGACACATATTGCCGTCATTTCCCCGCGCTGTGTTTGGATGTCAGATGCAAAGAGCAGTCACAGAGCACGCAGCTATCACCGCTCCATCGCGCTAAGCCAGAGGAGAGCAGCCCGTTTGGTGACCTGGTGCATCTGCTCCAAGATAGCTCTGAGAGCCACCGAGGAGCTCTCGGCCAGCTCATCCCATGGGGCAGAGGGTCCCTGGCCTGGTGGGTGCCCTCCCCTCCTGCCAGCGGGGTGGGGAGAGAGGGCTCACTATCCAAAGTGGGTCAGGGCAGAGAAATAAGACCTTGAGGCTACACTTCCCCAACACACACACGTCCCACCATGTGTCACCCCCTCACTGACGTGGTCCTGCGCCACTAAGGACTGTCTCTTCCCCACAACAGCCCCGCACTGGCACATGAAAAATTCCCCGTGCCGTAAGACAAATGGTTTTCCCCCATATTAGTCAAAACCACCAAATTTCCCTTACGGCAAGTTGCCACCGCCCTGCTGGAGGGGTACAACCTGCTCGGCGTGTGAGTGCTCCTGTTCTGGAGCTGGCGATCTCACCAGGGTGCCAGCAGAGGCTCCCGCTGAATGGGCTGTGCACCTTCTGCCAGGTCCCTTCACAAAAGAGCTGTCAGTCCCCAGGAGGGGAAAGTCCCTGCCAGAGCCTCAGCATCTGGATCTCTTCAATGGAGCAGACTGGAAGCCTCAAGACGTGGGGGGATTTCTGACAAGGTCTCCCAACCCAGTCCAGCAAACGTGTCCACCATCTGCTAAAGTTCACATGACTGAAATGCCCGTGGGAATTGCATCACCGCCACACAGCACAGACAGCAGCACCTTCTCCTTGTATTTCCCTCTTTATTTGGCACCATCTCTGCTGAGCTACGCGCACCGCCTTCTGCCAGCTCACACAGCGAGGGCTGCGGCAGCTCTGCCATGGTGCCGTCTTCCCCGTGTCTCCATTGCTGTGTTTTCAGAAGTTTGAGTCTAGCCGCTTACAATGCCCTGGAGGGGCACAAGGCATCACCAGCTGATTTATTGGTAAAGAATCTTTTCTAAATGGGGGTGCAAGCCAAACCTCTGCTCTAAGGACTCTCACTGCCATGAACAAATCCTAGGAAAGATCCAGAAGGACAGACTTTGTCCCAGCATTCATCTCCTCTGGTGTTTTATCTTCTATCTTTCCTCTCCAATGTATAGTTCCTTCCTATGACCCAGATTTTATGAGGATGTTTCACTTTTTAGCCTTTTGCTGCAATATTAAAGTAGCTAGACTCTACGTTTTCCTTTAAGGACATGGAATCAGCCTGGGTGCACTCAATCCAACATGACTTGGGGAAGGACATGAGCTTTTTGGGATGTCTGGACCCATTCCAGGTCAGTCCTGCGCTGGTCAGCTGGGTACCCAACCTGGAGCATCTCTCCAGCCCACCTCTGCCCTGGGACCCTGGTGAATCTGCCCAGGCTAATATGTGTCTGCTCACTGCAGGATCCTATAGAAAAGTCTGATAATAATCATGGTGAGAGAAGCAACATTTGTCACCTGGACTGCAGCAGCCACCACCTCAGCCTTGAGGGGAACTCTTCATAAACCGACAGAGATTACTGCTGCACACCCATAGCTTCACGTCACCCACACCGTACCCACAGCCAGAAAACCACAGCTGACAGCAAAGTCATCCCAGCGTGACCACGCTGCTGTGACATACCCTCAAATGCACAGTTCCACCTACACAGATGTTTCATCGGACGCACGACAGGGCTAGAAACCCCCCGTCTCAGAGCCGGTTACCAGCAGCAAAGCTATTAAGCCCCCTTTGCAGCCCCATACGCCTTCACTGCGTGCGTTTACTCCTGACAGCCCCAGTAAATTCTGGCTGAAAAGAAAAGAAAACCCTTGTTTCCCCTCCCCCTGAGCTACGGCTTCTTGTTAAATGTCATTAGAAGCAGAAACCACAGTAACATCAGTCCTTGCTGAAGGTTGCAACCACCTTGACTGTAATCCTGGTGTGGCACTGCATGGGAAAAAAATATAAAAAAAATAAAAGGCACAAAACCAGACACTTCCTTCCACTTCTCTGTCAGCTCCACTTTGCATCAAAATCTCCTTTCTGTGTCACACAGGTATTAAAGTTGTGGATCGTGGCTCGGAGTGCCTGTGTGTGTGTGAACGTGTGTGTGTGTCTGTGCCTGTGTCTCGGAAACTGGGTCACCCGGGGAGCGCTCCGTGAAAACGCTGCCCTGACAAATCCAGGCTGGCAAGACTCAAAGATACCCCTTATAATGTTTTTCTGCCTCCCATCATGCTTTGAAAGGAGCAAATAATACTGCTTTCTGCGGCATTTTTGTATCTTTTATTCAGCAGCTTCCTGAGGTAAATAACCTCCGGCAGGCAAATCTAAGGGGATGCTCCTGTCTCGCTTGCTGTCTGCTCACGCTGAAATCATGATATACTTTGCTTTCATGAAACTCTTTATAAAACATTCTTTTTTTTTT
>VXBO01007830.1:980041-995928 GCA_013400135.1 Rhinoptilus africanus | reverse complement strand
TTTTTTTTTTTTTTTTTCCAAGAGGAGCAGCTATCAAGGAGGGCAAGGAACTCCCCAGATTTGTCTCAGGCTCTGGTCCCAGCATCTTGTCACCCTTCTCTCCCACCTCGCAGCCCCAGGGATGCCGGGAGGGGACATCCCTGGGCATCTCCCCGCTCAGCGCAGGGGGCTGCTCCCCAGCCGTGCTCCTTTTTAGCGGCCAGGCATCCTTTTATTCCCACCAGGGCTCTGAATAACTCAGCTCGGGCGGTTTCTGTCTGAGGCTGAGGGGCGAATCCTGCCACCCACCTGCCTCCCGTGGGGCAGCGGGAGGTGGGGGGGGGAACCCGCAGAGCGTGGAGCGGGGCTGGCCCAGCTCAGCACCGTCCGAGGCACGAGCTGTTAGAGGGGGCGAGCGGCGGGGAACTGAAACTTGCTGACTCCGTGCAGGTCAGAAAGATGTGGGCCACACTCTCAGGAGGAGCAGAGAGGGGGAAGCCTGCGGGTTTTCTTATTAACAGCTTATTTTTATACCTACAGCGTCAGTGAAGGGATGGCAGAAAGAAATACCTCGGCAGGGTGGGTTTTACTGCTAAGGCAGAATTGCAAAGAGGGTCCTGTGGGTGAAATGATACTGCTTCTTCTTGTGCTAGTGTCAGTGCACTTATTTCCCTTAAAGAAAGCAAAACTTAAGTGACCGCAAGCAGGCCCCAGTGATGGGAAAGGGGTTGGGAGGATCTGGCTTCAGACACGCAGTTGCTGGCATGGGGGAGAGGAGCAGAGAAGGATTTCAAAACCCCAAAACGGGGGAAATGGAGTTGAGGAAGAGAAAGTGCAGCTTCCACGGGCTCTGATCCAGACTCCACCTCCCTTTTCCTGCTTCACTCCAGTGACTGGCAGGCTGCAGGTTGCCATCCCCATTTTACCAACAGAGAAAACGGGGCACGGCAAAGGGAACAGGCAGCGTTTCTCATCTAAGGGGGCTCAGCAGCATCCGAGCAGAGACGCTTCCATCCAGGCAGGGATCCAGGCAGGGATGGTAGTGTGCCCTTCCTAGCAGAATACACTGCTTGGAAAAGAAAACAGAGGGATTGCACCTCGGGAGCAGAGGAGGGGACACGGGCTCCCACCAGATCCATCACTGGGATGAGCAACTTTCAGGCATCCCCTTGCGAATCCACCACTGCAGAGCAGCCCAGCGCTGCCACATGGGGCGAGTTTGGGTTTGTTTCGGGTTCCTAAAGAGAAGTGCTCACCCAGGGGCCTCCGGTGGATGCGTTCAACTGGACCACCATCCTGCAGGGAGCGGGGACACAGGAGAACAGTCTCCTCAAGCCCACTCGTGTCCTCTGGCTAATGTATTCTGCAGTGAGTTTAGAGGATCTAAGGAGAATGAATTGTCAGACTGTCGGAAGCAAGGGATGGCAGGGGAATTACTGCTAATCCTTCCTGCGGGCCAAAACACTCCAAAGGATTTAAAGGCTGTTTAAAAATTGTAAAAATAAAATAATAATAATAAAAAGACATTCCTCCCTTCTTTCTTACATTTTGGGTTGGTCACTGTCTGCTGGCTGGGAGATGAAAGAAAGTAAAGAGAAACTTTGAGGAGAGGGAAAGGATGAGAGAGTGGGAGAGGAAAAGATAAAGCCTGGAGATTAGATCTGGAGAAAAGCCTATTTCACCCTCTCTGGGAGTGTAGGCTGCAATTAAACCTCTTTTGCCTAACAATACCCCATTGTTATTTGCACAGCACTCAAGATATGGCGATAAGGGAGGAAGGAGACGCAGGCAGGGAGACTGCAGTCCTTCCCTTACCGGGAGGGGTGCTGCCGGCAGAGCTCATAATCCTCCGGCTGGAGGGATGCAGTGCCGAGCCCTGGAGGATGGGATGCCCCCTTGCTTCAGCTGAGGATCTGCCCCACCACCAGTAATGAATGGGTTCTGAGCAGCTCTGGTGGGAGGATTTGGGAGGTGTGGGGGCTGTAGACCCTCTCCCTGCTGCACATCCCATTTGTAGACGTGGGCAAGCCTTTCAAAGCCCCTCCTTAAAGCTCCTCTCCGTGCTGCACCTCAGCTGCGGTTCAGCGAAGGATGCTGTCAAAGAAGGGGTGCTGCGGGGTGCCTAAAGTTTTTTGGGAAGCAGAGCCCACGCTTTGCCCATCAGTTCACAGCACAGAGACACTGTGTGAGAGGGGGCTCAGACGGGCCCGGAGGAGGCGGGTACTTGCTGTTGACAGGAGGGCTTAGATACATGGGTTAGACATGGCAAGGAGATGCCTGTGGGCTTGGGACTGTCTCTTCTGTAAGTTGAGAACGACTGTAAGCAGAGTGAAGAATAACAAATTATGACCTGGAGGATTTTTTGTATGTACTGGTTCACAACCTCTATATATTGGGTAGCCCAGCAGGCACAAAGGGGGACCTGGGCTGGGCTGCTTTTCCCCTCCAGGGCTGTGGCTCTGCGGAGATGCTGAAGTGGTTTTCTCCCAGTTACCTGCCCCAGGTGGAGCGCCAGGGGTTGCCAGTCCAGTGTCTCCAGCAGAACAAGGCTGGTACCCATGCGATGCTCATTTCCATCCCTCCCACACAGACCCTGGTCTTAAATCAGCCCCTGCTCTGGAGCGTGGGCCACAGGGTACTGCAGGGACAGAAGACTTATTAATACCGTCGCTAAAGCTGAAGTGGTTCAAAGATGTATTTTAGGCAGCTGGAAAATACAGATGTGCAGATGTTTTGTCTGCTAAAAGAGGAGGCTGTGAGGGGAGGCAATGCAAGACAATGTTAAGGGAAGTGCAGTCACGCTTCTCTGATAGGGCATCCACTGAAAATAATAGCTAAAATCACACTTTTTGCAGGCTGAGGTCATAGAGAGCACTGCAGAATGGGTTTAAGGCTCCCTTAATGAACACATGAAGGCACGTATGAAGGCACATCAAGGCCAGAGTTTCATCTGTATTTAAATGGTGACTCAGTCCCTCTCCTCCAGGAGGGTAGGAACAGGACTGACGCAGGTAGTGAATGCTAGCCCAGCCTGAGCCGGCCTCCGGGCACTGCCCGGGCCGGGTAGACGTGGAGAGGAAGCTCAACGTGGAGACGTGCATTCAGGGTACCTCAGGATGACCTTTTGAGAGGGCGAACCAAGCTCTCCCAGCAAGGAGAAAACCCTACAGGTCCCAAATCCGGGCTGTCCCCGGCAGGACTTGCTGAACAGAGCACAATCATCTCCCTCTTCTCAGGAGTGATGGAAAACACACCACTGCAGCCTTAGCTGCTCTCTGAACAGGCACCAGTAGGCAAAAACATGATTTAAAAGCAACTTCTTAAGAGATAACTGATTTCAAAACATTTTCCTATCACCGTTACGCTAAAAGGCAGTACTTACAGCCTCATGACAAACCTCCTGCCTTCTAGGTGCTTTGGGCTGTCAGCGCTGGAAACCCTGCGACCAAGCCGCCTCCAGCAGCTGAGGTTCACCCCAGCTGCCAAACTGTGCCCCAATCTCTTTCCTATTCTTTTAATTCCTTTTTTTTTTTTTCTTTTCTTGATTTTTCAAGGCTCTTAACAGATCTGTCCCCAATTCTGCAATGTTTCTCCCTCTGTGCTCCCAGCAGCGCAGGGAGGTCCGTGCTGGCGGATTATTGACTTTGCCGCCTCCGTGACCTTGGGGCTGAGGAAGGCGAGCCCTGCTGGCAGATGGGCTCTTCTCCTGCCACTCACGCTTTGCTGTCATTTGTCCCACTTCTCCTGAGCTGCGATGGCAAAGAACAACTTGTTAAGGAATTGCTTCTTTCCCACCGCTTTCAATCGCTCTCTGTCTCCGGCAGTTCCTAGTGATTGGCTGCACCTACTCCAGAGGTTTTGCAAAAGGCACTTTGGGAAATTCGTTCCAGTGTTTTTTTACCGCCCCAAGCACATTTGAGATAAAGCCACAGGAAGGTTTAACTTTCGGAGGGTCGGGATAAGAGCTCTCATAGAAATGGAATTGCCATTTTGTCAAAGGTTCGTCTTTGCAGCACTGTACAGCAGTGAAAAAACAAGAGTTCTCCCGGGAAAGGAATTTTGTGTTTGTTTAATTTGGGTAAGTGGAAAGATTGTTACATTTTTGGGTTTGTTTTGGGAGGCGAGTCAGATTATATAAATAGAAATTTCAGAATGAAAGAGTACTCTGAGGAACAACAGCACAAGCTTAAACTGACAGGTTTTTAAACGATATTGTGGAGCGATTCAACTTTTATTTGGAATCCTTTTTTCCAACCCCTCCAAAACAGTGCAAAAATCACTGTTTCCATGCAAAGTGTCTGTTCCAAGATTACAACCCCATGCAATACTCAACCAGAAACCCTGCTATGACAATTTCTCTTCCACAAATTCACTACGCTACCTCATTAAATTACATAAACCACCTACAAAACTGCATTTCCCAAAGGACAAACACTCTCCTAGAAAAGATCCAACCTGTTCCTGTCAAGTAGCAAGTCTGTCCAGAGAAACCAGCTGTTTTTTCTTGTTTTGTTGATTTTTTACCTGACACCGGGAGTCTGTGCTAATACCTGGGGAAGCCAAGGGAGCATTCACGCCGTGCTGCTCCTGCAGCCAGCCAGATCCAGGCAGGCGTCGATGCCAATGGCTCGAGTTTGCGGCTTTCACATAATGTCTCTGCTACGGTGTGGAGATCACAAATGCAATCATGCTAATGAGGGCTCGCTCCGTTCGGAGCCTGCACTGCAAACCACATCTTGGCGACGATGCCGGCACATCATATGGCCTGCCTCCGAGACATCACCCTCCGCAGCACAAGTAAGACCCTGCCTTCATCTCTCCTGATGTTTTGCATGGGTCAAATTAAGCACGTCATGAAATCAGGGCACATCCCCATTACAAATGAAATGAAATAGCTCGGATGCAACAGCCCTTCGGAGTTTCATCTCCATCTGTTTTTATGACCTTAGTAAAATAGATGCTTTAATAACCGGAACGCGTTCAGCTACTTACATGAGAGAAGAATGCAGACCTGCATGGATGTTTGGTTGGCTGCTCATTTATTCGCCCAAATAAATAAATAATATCAAAGCTACCTGCTGCACAGCGAACACTTCCAAACAACAATGCATGCCCACACATTTGGAAACAAGAGAACATCCAGAGTTTTCCTTTGGAAATTTGCTTCCTGTAACGCAGGCAACTATGCGTGTGTGTTTCTGTTTGAATCACAGTATTTTCCCCGTGTATAGTATTGGGGAAAGTGGTTTTCCATCTTCCAAGACCAAATCTCTGTTTTCTCTGCTGGGAAAATGGTGAAAATGTAATTGTTCACAGTCTTTTTCCTCCTAGACTCATAAAGCACAAAGCATGGAAGACGGGCAGTGCCAGGGAGGGCTGGGAGCCGCTCATCCAGCAGAGGATGGACACTAACAGCACATGGCTGTGCCTGGCACCCAGCTCCCACCAAGGGGTGTCCGTGTCACCAGCCAGCCTGTCCTCCTGAGCCTCCTTGTGCCATGCAGCAAAAAAAAATAATATCCCTGTTCTGTTCCTGAAGGTGTCAGTAATAAAAGAAATCAGCTCGTGTCTTCAAAGCATCAGCTACTGCTGAGGCCAAGTGAAATCTGAACGCACGGAGGGAAGCAGGAGTGACAGTGACTGTGGGGCTTGCAGAGGATGAACTGCTTCCAAACTCGCTTGTTTTCTGCAGGCCACAGCCTCCGGTCTCTGTCTCGCTCCCCATCACCCCTTCCAGAAGCTACGATGGCTTTTGTGCTTTCTCTCGGGCAGTAAGAAAGCCTTGGGGCAACTCACGTATCCATCTCTGCTGCAGAGACTCTGAATGGGAAGAGAAGAACAAGTGACCGGTTTCTTTTTAAATTATACAAGTGGCAGCCTCCTCTCAGCGTCACCTCAGCCCTCCTCCTACAGTTGCTTTGATACTCAACAAACACTTGTTTTTTAAACAATACTGTTCTAAACCCTTATTATAATGCCCAGAACTTCTTGCAGGCTTTCTGAAACTCATTATTATAATTACAATCAAGCATCATAAGACTCTCTGCTTTGTGCCAGAAATACATATACATTGAATTGTTTGTAGACGAGCCACCGAGAGAAAGGAGAAATGCTGCTTCAGTGCTGCTCAATTCAGCAGCAGGAACTCCCACCCCATTCAATTTTTCCTCGTTTGTTTTCCGATTTGACTTGTAGCTGCTGAAATCCGGGCTAATATTTGCTTTGTCCTCTGTGCTCTTCTTTTAGCCTCAATCCAGGGAGCCTCGAGCTGTGCCCTCATTTTCTGGACCCTCTCCCCAGCCCCAGCAGCCTCTGCCCTGGGGTGAGGAGTTGGCTCTGCTGGCGGGATGCGGCGCTCGGCACCCATCGATCCCAGCGGAGGTGAGGAGCACCGCGCCTTGGAAATCCTGGCAACAGGGTTTAGCAGATGCAAACCAAACTTGCTTGGCAAGCGAACACAGCATGGAGCTTAGTTTTATTAAAGCTTCGTCTCATGGGTCACAAAAACCCTTAGAGAGGGCTGGGGGGGGGTGTTCAGTAGTGTTATCCCAATATACTTCTGACACAGCACCTAAAGAAGGAACCGTGATTCAGCTTTTGCCAGCACAAACCCTGGAACCAGCTCTTCCTCTTTTGCAAATAGTGTCTGATGTTGATCTCACAGAGATGTCAGAGATGTCACTGACTGGCGCTTGGAAAAGTGAGATGGATCAGGCCCTTTCTTCTGAATAAATATCAGATCTGATTCACCACTCAATTGCTTCTGTTTTATCTCCGTAGAACGTCATTGATTATAGAAGGATTTGCAAGTTTAAAACTAAACTAATTCAGTGATTAATCCCAACCAAAGCCTTCCGTAAATAGAGAGCAATACTCCAGCACTATTCAATATTCAACACATCAATGGAGTGCTCTGTGATATGATTCAATGGCATTTAGACTTCTCTTCCCTTTCTTCAGGGCAGTGCTGGCACACAGGTAGTTTAGCTAACCCAGATTTTTCTCCTCCAGCTTTTCTGCCTGCAAAATGTCAGGCACATTCTCTGTGAAACAAAGGCAAAACTCTCCCTTCCAGCAACTGTCCCGTTCCAAGTAGCAGCCGAAGCCTTGGAAAGGCTGACCAAACATGTGGAGATGTCCACCAGGACCAGAGGCTGTCACAGCACGATGGGAGGAAAGGAAGAAGGTCTCTTAGCCTCATTGCTAGGTCCAACCATATCTAAAGCCCATTTCAAGCCACGGGCTGAAGGCTCCTACAGCACCTTCCAACAGTGAATTAAGGTTGGTCCAGAGAGTGGAAAAGCTTGTTCTAGGACTGGCTGGCTGTAAACAACAAAACACTTTGCTCCAGCTCAATCTTGCTTATATGAGGCAGTCCCATACAGTATAACCAGAAATGTTGGATGAAGAAAAGCATTTGGAGCAAAGAAATATCTTGATTTTAAATTTATCAAGAATTTCTGCAGTTTCTTCTAGTCCCACTGATCTTTAGATACCGCAAGAAAAACTCAACCCACTCTCTCAAATGCTATATAGTCTGGAGTTCCGGGTGATGGAAATATTTGGGTGTTTCAGTAATTAGTCTTGGTCTAAAGAAAACTGAAATAAACACGTTGGGGAAATTTCCCACCAAAGGCAACCTGCCCCCACACTGATGACATAACCGCTCAGCTTCACTGAGCAGCTGCCACGTGGCCTGTGGCTGCAGGGCACCCCGTTTCCTTCTGTAGGGTTTTTCCCCTGAGTTATGGTGCCTAAGGAGGTGGACCCAAGACTTTCAGGATCCAAAATTTGTTTCTGTTTCCCACCACTTTTAGAGCCAGGAATCCTGTACTTTTTATCTCTCCCTGGAGAACCTGAGGTCCACTCAAAGCAACGGACCCTGAAGTTCCACTGGACGAATGGCCTCAGGACCCAAATCCACTTTCAGAGGCAGACAAATGACCGAAAGAGCACTCCATCTATTCACCAACCCACCAGACCTGTGTGGGCTGCTGGACCAGCTTTGGCTGACAGCTACAGACAAGCATGGAGCTCAGGCATGGGTAGCTCTTCTAGCTGCTGTCACTCCTTAGCTTCCAAGTTCCCTTGAGAACGGTTGACCAGCAAGGCAGGTATTTCCGTAGTGCTTTTACAGTGCCTCCATCCACTTCCTCCAACTCTGAACAGCCCCAGAAGAACCAACTTCTGAGCACCAGCCATCAGTAAAGGCCAGGACGGGAGTCAGGACAGAAGTGATCTCTCTTCCTTTCACATGAGCTTTACCTCCTCATGATTCCAATTTTTGCCTTCTAGCAGGACTCCTGTCAGCTGCCTCCAGAAGATGTGCTTGCTTATTTCCTTGTTTTTCCACTCCAGATAGGTGTTCCTCCTCAGGTATCGGGACAGCCCCAGCCTCTGCCTCAGCAAGGTCTTATTCACTTCTTCCAGCACAATCATGATGATTCCTGCCTTTCCTTCAACAAGCTGCCAGGACTGGGCAATGTCAAACTCAAAGCTGCACCACTTGCTCTCTAGAAAGTTAGTAGAGATGACCGCGATGACATTTCTACTACTCAGAAAGCCTTCCTGGATGATATTGGTGACAACGGGTACCCCGGGTAGGAAATCTCTGGAGAAAAGACAAAGCTGGAAGGGAGGTGTTCCTCCTTCTAAGGGTTCCACCAGCTCCTTCAACACCCATTCTTGGTCTTTGCTGGAGTGGATAACAAAAGCGTCATAGGTGTTACCCCTTTCTGCAGAGTGTTTACACCCACTGAGCAGCACCAGTGAGTAGTATAGCTGGAAGTAGTACTTGTAAATCAGGAAGAGGAAGACCACTACAACGAGCAACACGATCACTGAGAGTGACACTGTGCTGGCACTGAGTTGGCAGGAGGACAGGTCAAAGCTTGACAGGCTCACGTTCTTCACATATGCAGGTGTGTGGCATATCATCAGCTCCTTGTTCCGCAGTAGCTCCTGCTTTTCCTTGATCCATTTCAGAAAGTTCAGGTATAAACAAGAACATTCAAACAGGTTTTGAGAGATGTCTAAGAGGACCAGACTATCAGGAAGGATTTCCAGGGCTGAGTCCGACAAAACACTCAGCTGGTTGTTGCTGAAATCCAAGGCTGTGAGGGCTTGAAGGGGCTTGTAGACCGCAGGGTCAAAGCTCAGTAGCTTATTGTTGCTGATGTTGAGCTCTTTTAGTTCAGAGAGCGCATCAAATGTTCTTTGATCCACGTGTACTAATTTGCAACCTGAAATATCCAAGGTGTGGAGGTGACTTAGGTTTTTGAAGTTGTTGGCCAGCTTATTGTTCTCAAAGGAGTTGCCTGCCATCTTGAGCACTTGCAAAGAGTTTAAGCCACAAAATGTACACTGGGATTTAACATGAGTTCTGGTATGGGAAATATCGAGGTAAATAAGTTTCTGAAGGGATAGAAACACAGGGTAGGAGCCAGGACCAAATAACTTTGTGTGCTGAAAGTCTAAATATAACAAATTCTTCACATTAGTGAAATCTCCAGTCACACTGATGTCAGAATTGAAGCTTAGGTTCAAGTGTTTTAAATTTGGACACTGGTGAAATTTACGGGAACAGCAGCCAGTGAAGGAGAGGCGATTCTCACTCAGGTCTATGACCTCCAGGTTACTTAGGCTCTCAAATTTCTGCCGGAAGTTACTGAGGTGTTTGCTCTTGGTAATACGAAGCACTCTCAGCTCCTTGAAAAGAGACAGCTTCACAGCAGGTACTTCCTTAAACTTGCATTTCTTGCATTCCAGTTGTTTCACTTGAGAGAACATAGGAACCTCTGACACCTCTTCAAGTTCGAGATTCACCAACCGAATGCTGGAGACGTTGCCTATGCAGTTAAAAAGAGTGTCTGTGTTATTCTCAAAATCCCTGAAACAGATTAAGACAAACTCTTGCATTTGTACCTGACAGAGTCCACTCAAGAGTCCGCTCTGAAAGTCCACCAGTTTCTGACTGTTGCGGAATTCTCCAACTTTTAGTCTGTTGACCTGTAAACCAGTTAGACCTTGAAGAGAAGTGTGCATCACAGCGAAGTTCTCAAAAGAGGACCTTAGAACCAGCTCACCAAGGTGAAGCCCCGCAAAGGACCCTGGCTCTATGTATTTTATATAGTTCAAGGAAAGCACCAGTGTGAGGTTGGACCTGTTCGCGTCCCTCAGGGCATCAAGGTCTCCTTTGGAGATAAAGGTGATCTTATTGGAGAGAAAGCTCAGGTGCCTGAGAGAGGTGAAGTTGGTGAAATACTTGGGAAGCTTCAAGGAAGCAATGCTGTTGTGGCCCAAATTCAGCTCTTGCAGGGTATGCAAGTGTCCAATGGGTAGGTCAGCCAGAGAGGCTATGTTGGTTTCCACCAATACTAGTTTTTTCAGAGATGTTAAGCCACAGAAGGCTGCTGTCCCCAGGTACTGGAGGGAATTGGCAGTTAAAATTAAGCTGGTCAGTTTATGAAGATTCTCAAAAGAGTTATCTTCTATTGTATGGAGGTTGCACCTGTTGGTCAGGAAAAGAGAATAAATGTGCATGAAACACTGTCCCTTTCATTACATGCTCACTAACATTACTGCACCAGCACTCCTGAACGTGCCAAGAGAACCCTTCCGGAGCAGGAGACCTTCTCTCACCTCCTCCTCTCTCCCTAAATCTGAAGTTCAATTGCAAAGCAAGAGATCTTGAGCCACAGCGAAGGTAAAAAAAAATCATGCAGGCAGCAGGAAAGAAGAATTTTATCTTTCTGTTTAGGCCCAAGTAACCTCGTAGCGGCCATCATCCACAGCGGAGCCAACCAGATACAGCACTCCCTTACACCTCGCAACCTCCCAGCCTTCAGGCGGCCACCTCAACCACATCTGGGCACCAGCACACTGGCACCAGCACGCCACAGTCAGTGGCAAAGCTCACAACTCTGACAATAATTCTGCTGATGATATCCAGGAGGAAACAGACCCCAGTCCATGTTGTCTCTAAAGGAGAAAAGGAAGAGGGGAAAAAGAGGGTGGCCACATAAAGATGGTTTCATATGGGAAGATACAGAATTTGAGACCCAAATCCATTCTGCAGTGAATTCAAGCAAAATTAGTTAAATAATCCAGCAAGTGCCTTACAGCAAACCTGCTCTGCCACTCAGCCTCTTCGGAGCTGTAGCTATGATGGGACTGAGTGACATTTTTCAGAGAAACAATTTACCCAGAGAAACTGTTGTCTCAAGTCAATGGAAATTATACATCAATTCAAATTTGCTAATAAGCCTCCCCCATCTCCTCCCCCAGATATGTGAGGAGAAGGGAAAAGAGAGTATGTTGATATTTTAAAACTTCCTTTTAGAAAATGAATGTACCTTCATTTTATTTTTTTTTTTTTTAAATGTGATTAGAAAAACACCTCACTCAAGATGTTCTACTTCAAGGTTTTTGTAACACTGAAAAGTCTGACACTTTTCTTGTTCAGAGAGAAGTAAAACACCTTCCTCCTCCTTCTCACATCCCAGCCTACAAGACCAGAGTGACAAACCCAGCTCTGCCCAGAGGGTGTGCACTCTGTAACTGGACTAAAAGCTGCACATCACTTGTCCATGGGGATGTGCAGAGACAGACACAGGGATAAAGTCACAAGCCGAAAAAAAAAAAAAAAAAGAACAGCCAAGACCAACAGACCCCAAAATAAGCAAACACCGTGGCCCAGCTGGTGAAGCAAGATTAACCAGTACCCACATAAAAGAGCTCATTACCTTGTAAGATCCAGGAGCTGCAGTTCAGGGACTGATGCAAAATAGTTTGGCCCCAGTGATTTCAGATTGCTGAAACTGAGATCCAAGTTCTGGGTGGTGTTTGGGACTTCAGCCGGAACTCTAGAGACGTTCAGTCCCATGCATGTGAAAGCTTTGTTCGGGGTGACCTGTAACAGTGGCAGATCCAACCACGGTCAACATCTGCTCTTCATGAAGTGCCAGAAAATTACGCCGTCAGGAAAGCAGGAACAGAATGACTAACCTTGTAGTTAATTTCTAAATGAGCTGCCCTGAGATGTAGGAAATAATCTTATATATCCTAAGCATCTTTCCCAACTCTAACGGAAGCACTCTTACTCCCCAGGAAAAGCTACATTTCTTGCTGATTGAAGCAGGTGCAAAACTACAGGAGAGCGCTCCTTGAGGCTATGGATGAACCAGCAGCAACCTTTGAGGGAGCCAGCAAAACAAACAGGCGGGGATGCAGTGTGTGTCCAGGAGCAGCTCTCAGCTTTGTCACACTGCAGATAAGCAGGCAGTTCTAACCACAGCTATTCCGTAAGCAATAATTTTGGGCAACAGTTTGCAAAAGCCTAGTGCTAGTGCTAGGCACTGGCTAGATCAGTGCCAGGCACTTGTGGTACTGGTGAAATCACTCTACAGTACAAATCAGGCGAAAATACTGTATTTTGCAGAAATTATAGACAAGGTTTGGATCGCTTTCAAAGGGAAAAATAATCTATTAGATTAACTGTCCTGCAGTAACCTCAGAGGTACAGAAAGCCAACAAGAGATAAAGGTTCATGCTGCTGGTTCTGGTCCTCAGATGTTTTTGAGACCAGCATTTACTTCAAATACTTCAATTGCGTTGTTAACAACCTCAGAAAAAAAGACGGGCTTTCGTAAGGCAACTAACACACAACAGACTTGATGAGCAAATCTGCCAAGCAAGAAGGAAAAGTTGCACCAGAGAAACAAGAAGGATTTTGTGCTCGCTTAGAGATCACGTACCTCCGAGCAGGGATTGAGGAGGCAGCCTGCCAGCTGTGATGGGACCAGCACCAGCAGCAGCAGCACCACAAGTATCCACGGAGGAAGAGCTCCTCTCCTGGGCATCTTCAGGAGACCAGGGGTGCAGGGGAAAGCAGCATGGGTATCACTCAGGGACCTGGAGCGAGAAACCTCCTGAAATGCCAAGTGTCCTGTTTCACCACTCCTGCTTCTCACTGCCTGTCACTGAGGGAAGTGAAACTGGTAGCTGTCTGGTTTCTAGACATGCTCGGAGTGAACTGCTCTTCTTGCAATTTTTTTAAAAAAAATGTTTATAAAAAAAAAAAAAAACAAACAAGAAAAAAAAAAGGAAGTAATGAAAGGTGTAGTTTGTACTAGAAATTAAAGAGGAATATGAGTTGTGTCAGTGTGTCTCTTGATTGCATCAGATTAGCTTAGGTCAAATTGGCAAAAAAAGGGAAACTTTTGTGAAATTCTGAGTCCAATTTCTGGAAGGTCATGCTTCACATCTCGTAATTCAAACGTATCAGATAGAGTGAATGACTCTGCCTCTGGACCCCTGCCACGTTCCCAGCTACACCACACTGGCAAGGAGTGGAGGAGTGAATGCTTATGAACGCGCATCGAGGTTTTATCCATCTGGCTGGACCACAGTTTTGCAATTATCACAGGAACAAGTTGCACGTGGCCAGGCACAAGGTTTGTGGAGATTCACAGAGTGATCAGAGCCCAGGACCTCACACCCCTCTGCACCCACCTTGGGGCTGGGTTGCTGGGAGAGGCACAAACACCCCAACTGAGCTTAGAGCTATTGGCCTGGTCGTGCCCCAATCTGCATTTGATGCCTTGCCACAAAAGTGAGTACATCTCAATGGCACCCTTAATTTACAGTGCAGACACGGCTATTGTTTCTGGAAGAGACTTTGTAAAACCTCAGAGTTGGCAATATTAATTTAAATCAGCTGTGAGCCTTCTAATAAAGCTCCCTGCCTTCATTTATTCTGATAAATGGTAGTGCATTCATGTATCTACTCCTGTCTTTCTGTAGATAACTAAGAAGTGTTACTGGGGATCCTGTCATAGACTTGCTGGGTATTATTACCACCACATAGACAGAAGTTGCAAAAATGTGAGATGAGGACTGGATACTACTCTAGAAGTAGATAGAAGAGGGAATAACTACTCATGAAAATCTGTGAAAATTGATATTAAATATAACCTGCAATATCAGTGAGTAATCCACTTACAAAGAAAAGTTTAAAATATAGGAGGGAGGGATTGGACTTTGGCAGGTCAGTAGAGAGCCACTGAGAGATGAGGAAATCCTAAAATAACAGATGATCTCTGCGATGAAAAACACATAGCCCAGGAATGGGAGCTAAAACCAACACCCTGATGTGCCGCCAGATAGTGCCCATTAAGCCAGCAGACAAAAAGTTTGTTGAAATTGGGCAAGTTTTACAAAATCCCTGTTCTGAAAAGCCTCTCGTGATTGCAGGTATTTCCTTTTACAGACAGAATCAAAAGTGAATGGAAACAATTGCTGACTGCTTCTGTGCCTGGATTAAGGAAATTGGCAGAGCATCATGTGTCTGCAGAGAGGACAAATGAGTGCATCTTTTAGTATTCAATGTGCAGGATGAAGCAATCCACGTTTAATTTTTATCTAAAGCTGAGATGAGCCTGAAGTGTGCCCTAGAAATTACCATTTCAATGGAGTCTCACTGAAGATGCTGGAGAGTTTGGGAGCATCCTGAAATCCCTCCAACAGCCATGCTCAGGGGTCAAGTGGAAAGTACAGCTTGAAGGACATTCAAAGAATGCGCGGCTTCTATCACAAGGCACAGCTTCACAATACACATTGTCATTTGTTCAAGGACAAATCATACAGAAACCGTAAGGGATGGGGCACCGTCAGCAAACGTGCAAGCTCGCAAATCAAACCCAGCCACCAGCTTAGAAAGCCAGTGCTGGTTAACTTCATATTCTTCAGCTTGCATACAACAACGTGCAATGACTGTAGAAAGCCATAATATGTATGTAATCGCCTCTTTCGGTTCACAAGAAACAAAAGTATTATTTGCAATCTTTTAAAGTGACAAGAACAACATCTGAAATAAAGCATGATTCACTGTGCTGGCAACTTACTGGTGGGATCATCAAAGATGTCTTAGAAAGGAGATGTTACAGAAAATCTGTGTTTCTAAAAACACATGCCCAAGTAATCTTTGTTCTCCCGATCATTATTACAATATAAGCAACACACCAGCAGGCAGTACATACTCAGCCTCTGTGATCTCAAGCAAGGTATTACATGGCATAAGATGGACACAACGTACCTGGACCGACAAAACATCTTGTACTTGCTCGTATCAAAAGAAAATAATTCATGAAATCGAGCCAAAAAGAAAAGTTAGTTAAACTCTTGGACAAGACAAGTGGTGATAAACATAAAAAGAGATAGGGCTGTCTGTATCTGTGGTGATTTCATGGTCACAGCTAACCCAGTATACATGTAGGTCAACAGTTATTTCTCAGAAGAGAGGATATCTTTGCCTCAGTAGTGGTCCTAAGCAGTTCCCCAAGTCTATCTGCACATGGAGGCTGAGGAACATTGCAAGAACCATTACAAGATTAAACAAACCAAGTCTTATTTTAAGTGAACGGACCATCCAACCAACTATTTGGCTGCAAGTCATGGATTAGATGACAGAAAAGATTCCTGAGATGCTGGCACTTACACAACACAGTATTCATAGAGCTAGAGATGAGGAGCACCTCAAGAACTTCCAAAAGTGCTTGAGGAGCTCAGGCGTGTGGTCCTGCTACACCAGCTGACCCAGTATTACTCTCAGATGCAGCTCTAGCCATGTGTGCCTTCCAGCCAGCACAGAATCAGCCGATACAACTCATCTTAGCAGTCATCTTTGGTGAATTGAACTTAAATCACGCCACACTGCAGCTGGGGTCTGGGCTCAGGGGGTGTAGACAGTCATGGAGCCCTCCAGGTTCAGCTGACACATGACCTGTCTTTATACTCAGCAAGTCAGTCACCTGTCCAAGTCTGAAAGGTTGTTGGAGGGGACAGGAAAAACAAAAGGAAATGTTTCAAAACGTTAACAGAATGGCTGGGAAAAACCATTTATATAAATC
>VXBO01007830.1:900602-979994 GCA_013400135.1 Rhinoptilus africanus | reverse complement strand
GGGGGGAAGTCTGAAAATGGCTTTAAGATCCTTTTGCTGCAAATTCCACAAATACATTGCTTCCTGGAACCGGTGAGTCACCGCCTCACCCGGGCTGACCCGGCAGACACTGGATAGAGACAGCGCTGAACCACACGCATCTGCACCAAGGCTGGTGGGGGAGCCGAGAAACTGGTGTCATCAGAGCTGGTCCTTACTGGAGCGCCCTGATGCCTATAGCTCTCGCTTGTGATGCCTCCCCATATGAAGTGGGTGTAATAATCTCACCCTTGATGGCAGATCAGCCTGGAAGCCCTATTGTCTTTGCTTCTGGATCTCGTACCTTTGAAGAAAAGAACAATGCTCAGATTGAGAGAGAAACTCTGCATTTAGTTTGGGGTGTTAGCCAGCGCCGCCGCTGTCTGTCTGAGCAGTGATTGACTCCGGTTACAGATCATTTAACTGCTCGTTTCAAAGCAAGGAGCATCAGTAATGCAGATTGCTTGTCATGGCTGTGCCTGTACATGACAGGTAAGGACATGGAGGTGAAATCACAGACAGTCTCTACATGCTATATAGCACAGACCGAGCCACTGCAAGTGGTGACACCTAAATCAAAGAGAACCCAGCACAGCTAAGGTGTCTCCCACTGCAGAAAAGGATGGATCCTGGTGTACAGAGGGGAAAGAAAAAACAACCCAAAAGCTAGTGTCCAAGTTAGTTCGATGAAAAGCAGCCAAGCCTACACTGAAGTAGGTAATGTGTGTCATCAGATGGGCTATTCCCCAAAGCCAAGGTCATATGAATACCCCAGAACTATTCAAAAGCTATTAGGGAAGAACTGTGTCAAGTAACCAGGGACAAGAACACAACTAGAAGAAGTGATTAATCAGTGTCAAGATAGTCACTATCTGTGGCAGCTACTCCATATGGACTATGCCAGGTCAGTTAGGAGCCCTACATTTTACTGAAGTCGGTGTTTAACCTAAATGGTTGGAAGGCTTTCGCACAGATGGTGGAGGCATCCAGACTTGCTTGCCAAGCATTCGTGGACGGGCAGTGAGTGGCAGTGGAGCTCCCTTGACCCCAGGAGAGAGGCTGGCTGGCACCAAACAGCCCAGCACCTCCCTGCCCTTCTGCCTCGGATCAGCCATGGCTGCCCCTCAGCTGGCCACAGGGCCTGGGATTCACTGTCACCATCCACGTGAGGATGCTCGCAGCGCCTGGGTGTGAAACGCGCTGTGCTTAGGAGTCTAATTGCCTTTCCGCAGCCCTGAGAAGGGCGGATTTACCGCCTCAGACCGATGCCTGCTTTTGCTACTGAAGCAACAATACGACTCATTTTCTTTTTCTTTCCCCCTCCATTACATCCTTATTATGGTATCTCGTAGCCTGATTTACATACGTTTTGTATTACTGTGGCTTTGCCTTATCCTACTTATTCCACCTCCTTTCCCCCAGTTCTCCTGGTAATAATGAGGCTGCTGTAGGGTAAGGATTTATTCAGACTATCGAATACAAAAGGTGCGTCGGGCATGGAGGACTGCAGATCTCAGACTTTTGAAACTGGACACAGGAAAGGTTGATTTGGGGATTCAGTGTCACCACCAAAGCACGGTTAAATACTAAGCCTCTACCACATTGCTCCGACACTCTGGGAAAGTTTGTAACAAGAGGCAGCTCTAATGAACTGTGGTTACCCGAAGAGATTACAGAACCCTGTTTTAAGGGAAAAAGCATCCAGCTTTTAAACGTAAGAGCAAAAAAGCGTGTAGCAGACCTGCTTGCTGCGAGTACCGAGAGCACTGCCACAGGCAGTGACCAATGACTCTCGAACCTCATGTGTATGGTTTCACTACCACGACTTGACACTACATGACAGGAAAACGTTGCAACCACTGCGGCAGAAAGTGCAGACGCAGCTCCTGCAGGCTGGGGCAAAGCTCTTGTACACACATCACCTAGAGAAAAATTGTAAACCACCTCCTGGGGTTAGTTCATAGCGTGCTTTATACATCAGCTTTCAGGCATTAAGGTTTTTTATGCCATTTTGCTCTACCAGGAGAAGAATATAGAATATTAATTGTCCACATAGTTGAGAGCTCACTCCCATTACTTACAAAGCAATACATTCCCAAAGAGTGGTCGAGCCAGGTCCAAATGCATATTTGCATGCATTTGGAATGCTGTATTTTTGGAATTTGCAGAACCTGTGTGGCTATTATGTGTTATTTAGGGAGTAAAGACTTATTTGTGTACAGAGTAAAGCCCGAAGCCAGTGTTTAGCTGATAAAGAGGAATTCACCGAAACACCCTTTTCCTCCCAAGCTCAGTTCAGTTTTGGTTGCATGTGCAAGATTGGGTCATCCTCCCTCAGCCTTCAAGCGACCTATCTCAAAATGAGTTGAACCAGGGCATCCAGTTCTTCCACCCAGGACAAAGCAGCTTTGGGGGAGTTTTGTCAGCATTTCTTTGGCCATGGATTGCATGCACCAACCATTTCAGCACTAACGGAGGAGGAACCAGGCTGGCCAGAAGGGAATAGCAGCAGGAGCAACACTGAAGGGCATTAACACTTTGCAGATCATGAGAGACAGGGCGTTACGGAGATCTTTCAGGAGGCAGGGTTGAGATACTAGAAGAGAAGTTACCCAAAGAAAAAAAGAGTGACACAAATAGCACAGGAAGCGCCCTGAAAGCCTGACCACAGCAAAGGGGAGGGAGGAGGAAAGGGGAGGGAAAGCAGAAGTTTCATCTCCCGTAGAAATAGTCAGCAGTTATATGGGTACAGTACTCATACTCCCATACCCCAAGTGCTGTCAGACACGTGCAGCCTGATGTAAGTTAAGCCAACCCCACTCTTAGAGCTGGCCCTCAAACAGCTATTCAGGAGGAGCCTTCTTCCCAAGGAACACCGGGCTGAAGAAGCCACAGCAAAGTGGTTCTACCAACACAGCCAGCAGCTTGTAGGCTCATCACTGCAGGTTCTTCCTGCTGGTAGAGGCACCCTTTTGGTGAGGCAGCATCTGAAGTGAGCCCATGATGACAGCAGGCCAGGAAGAAAGTAGCAATGAGGGAAGAAAAGAAGGGGAAATGGCATAGCTGCATCCCAAAAGGCAGTGGTTGAGGATGAGAACTGTGGTCCCAGAGGTGGAATGAGGACATGAGCCAGCCACAGATAAGTGGGGGTTTAAAGGGGCTTCTCAAATGTGGAAGATGTTCAGCACACAATGTGGACTTGGCAGGGTGGCTCCATGCTTAGAAGCAGCTGGAAAAAGCATGGAAACCTCTGGACAGCATGCCAAGAAAAAAAAAAAAAAAAATAGAGGGAATTGCATAGGATCATAAAGCCATGAGAAGATCTCAGAGGAGATGCCAAGGTAATTCTTACCTGTCCTGACCAGAAATCCCCCTCCCACGAGACAGTGCCAGCTCCTTGAAACCAGAAGTACATTTATTCTCAAACAGAACAATAAAAAACCAATGTTTCTTGTTTCCTGCAGGCATTAATGTTTCCCAACAATTAGCAAGACACTGAAATCTCTGAGTGTTTAACCTGGCCCTGTTCCAAAGCAGTGGGTATGACTCTCACTGCAATCTGCTTAGGAAGGAGTCTGAAATCCCATGGCAGGTATTGCGCCCTCACCCCCTCCCTTCCTCAGGGGCTGAGGACAAGCTTAGCATCTCAGTTTGGTGCTTTTCACAAATAACCGATGGCTGTTTACAAAAGAGGAGAGGATTACCCAAGGCAGAAGGATTGTGCAACACTCCACCCTCCACCACAGCAGTCAGCAGTGGAAACCAGAGGCCAAAAGAGGAAAGGGCAAATGCTCTGAATCAGGGATTCACATCCCCCCTCACACGCGACAGGATATACTGTGATCTGCTCAAAACAATAGAGAACAAGGGCAAAGCCCAGCCGGGATCATCAGTGCTGTCTGGAGAGTACAGTCTTCTCCCAGTAGTCCTGGGCCTGGAAGGAAGGGCTGGCTATGTCAGCAATCACCCCCAGCTCAGTCATTTTCAGCAGCCAGTTCCTCTCGGCAGTGATATTGTGCTGAAAGAGCTGCAGGGACAAGAGAGACAAAGTCACCGATTTTTCCTTACAGTGCCCTTCATCCTGCCCAAAATGCACCAGATCCTGCTCAACTCCCCTTTGCCTGCAGCCCCTTGCAGGGCTTCCACTCTTATCACCAAACTAGGACAGATGAACGGCACCCTGAAGGTGTCGGCATTTGTGCCCAAGCTACTCTCTGAGAACAATGAATGTTCCAACATATTCCCCTGGTGTGTCCCAGCAGGAACTTCCACGGGTGACACCAGCCACAGCTACCAGACCGCTCAGCTGCTTGACTGCCAGCTTTGTCTGGTAGGTTCCCCTATGGAGAACACCTTAGTTTGAAGGGAGGCATTTTCTACCTCTTTTTCCGGTGAGCGACCCATATTGTAATAACGTATTGGCGCAGTATTGTCATGGTTTCCAGGGTAACCAAAGCCTGCGATATTGACCTCTTGGCACATACGGAGGGCTAGGTTCAAAGCAATGATTCCCGTGGTGGCGTATCTCTGGGAAGGGAGAAGAGAGAACATCCATTTAGGATTTCAGACTCATACTTTTACAATACTGACACCAGCAACATCTTTGCAACTGGAACCAGTAGCTTTTTCCACACTCAATATAGCAAAAAAATAGGATAATAAAATAGGACAGGTGCCCGGACAGAACTCACAAAACTCAAGGAGAATCTTAAGAAAAGGTGCTGCAGAAGATGAGGGCTCATGAACATACAGCCCCTGGGTTGATAAAACATAGAGCTCCATGGAAATGAAAAGCTTTGAATGGAAGAAATCAGCGCAACTTGTAACAAATCCACATCCATGACAGAATCTATCCAAGGTCTCTGCATCTCTGTCTTTTCCGTGTGTCTCTTCGTCCATATTCCCTGCTGGCGGTCCTTGTGTGATACCTCACTTTTAATCCACGCATTAAATTCCTGTCCCTGGCCTGCGTGCTACCAAACCGCCTTCTGCTCACGTAAAGCTAACATGGCCAAGTACAAAATCAAACGCTGCCTGAAAAGCCTTGTGAGTGAGCAGCACAGCCACCACCCTCGCGAGCGGCTGAACACGCTCTCGGGTCCCCCAAGCCTAACCAACCACTTTGCACTCCTCGCCTGGATTTGCGCTTTCCAAACATTATAGCAGGGAAATGTACTTTTTTTTTTTTTCTTTGCAGCATTGCTTCAGCAGTCAGGAGACCTGGCATCTAATCTCAACCCCAGCCAAGAGTCAGTGCACGACCTTGGACAAGGTTATTTTACCACACCAGGCCTTCCAGCTTCTCCTGCGTTTGTTGCAGATTATTGTAGTGCCTGGCAGGCTTAAATTTAATTAAAGATTGCACAGCACCATCATAAAGATCATCAGGACCAAAGACAAAGTATCATTAGATTCATTAATGAAATAATCCTCCATCGTGCAGCGGAGGGGAAACTGCGCTCCAGAAGCAGTGGGCATAACAGCCAGCCTCAGGCCAGAGATCTGTTAGAACAGAGTGTTTTAAGGAATGCCAACCAAAATTCCTCCCATTTTATTCTAGCTAATTATCGGTAATGGTCTGCAGACAGGGAAAGCACAGGAAGATGTATGAAAGGGCTTATAAGACAGAGCTGCTCATCACTAGAGAACCAGGTTTTCTGAGGTCTAGAACTACGGACAGAAATACAACTCTAAACAGGGATTGGAATGTAAATGGTAAGGGGTAATGGGCAGACTGGAATAACACTGCAGTGCCCTGAGAGGTGGGGAAAAGTCTTCCTTTTCTGGGTAGGAACAGGGCTCCAAACCTGAAGCCACACACTATAGGAAAATCCTGCATTTACTAGGGGAAGGGACTAGTTAATCTAATTAAAAGGTTTTCCTTTCCCTTGCACGGCACTGAAGCAGTAGGGTATAAGGGAAGACGTAGCACACTGATGCTCATTTGTCTGCTCTCCAGTGCGGTATCATACCCCACTTGACGCATTCAGCTGCGGCAGTTTGTACGTCCCTTCATAGGTGACGTATGGGTTCAGAATGCGTAGCTGAGAGATGTTCCCGCTCCACTCCTGGGGGGGCTGGCGCCAAAAACCCCACCTTCGTCTGCAGGAGAACGGCAGAGAGATACTCGAGGCATGCCCCTGCACAGCAGACAGTGCCAAGACAGACCCCTGCCTTAGCTATGGTCTGCTGCTCTGCCTGGGTGCTCAGGGCCACTCCGGAGAGTTCAGCGGAACAAAGGATCTCTCCGTCTTTTCCACTCATTCCCATACACCTGCCTCCAGTGTGGCTGAGACCAGGGTCTTTCTAATTAGTGAAAAATAAGGTCTCAGGTGCATTATGCAGCTCATTAAATATCTGAAAGATAATTATTAGAGCTATTGAATATGTCACTACAAATAACCTGGTTTCAACCTTCCCTCATGAAAGACATCTCACCTTATTCCTTGTTTCCAGCAATACTTCCCTTAGCCAGAAAAAATCCAGGGGCTTGAATGGGACAAACACCATCAGCGTATCATTTTGTCACTGTTTTCCAGAGGGTTGGGCAGAGCCAATTCAGGGAAGAAGAGACGGATGCTGGTTCTCTCACCCACATCTTTCTTGTGCTCTTTTACTGGAGAATCATTTAATCTGAGAATCAAAGCCAAAATTTGACCAGTCTCAGTATCCCTCGTTCCCAACCCCGGAGCCAGCCGCCTGCTGTCAGATACATGACTGGCCACATGAACTCACTTGAGGGCACCAACACACATTATGGCCCAACCTGGCAGCCTGGTTCCGCGGTACGGGGCACCTCACGCACTGACACCAGCAGTTCCTCCCTCGTAATAAAAAGGCAGACAGAGGTGGCAGACAACCAGTATTTTTCAGATAGGGAAGTGAGGCACTGAGAAATTAAATCACTTTCTCAAGTCACAGCAAAAATGCGTGTAGTCCTGGCCTTGGCTGCCACAGCACTGAGCTGGAGATGGCTCCCGGGTACACCACCTGTGAACAAGTGGTACAAATTCTTGCTCCTCCAGTGCCTGTGCCTGGCCATAAACTGCAAGAAAGTTATTTGTTTACCTGAGCTGATGGATCCTAGATGTTATGTTTGCCAGGCAAGAAAGTCACTTGCACATTATCACTCCTCAGTTTCCGCTTAATTCTTAAAGATTTTGGAAGACCTTATGATATTGTGGTGAGAGTCAATCATTTTCCCAAAGTGTTGGCCATGGATGGAGTAACCATTGCCAACCACAATGCACCTTTGGCACCATAAACTGGCAAAAGAATAGATTACAAGAGATTAAGTCCTTCTCTGACAAGTGTCTCCACCAGGCTAGATCAGCTTCCCCAAAAGCCTTTTTGATGTTCCCAAGTAACCCCTGGGGTGGCATCAGAGGAGCAAAGCCCTGACTAGTAGGACTACAGCTGTATCTTAGACAGATGGGTCTTATCTTAGTGACCATAAGGCAATGCAGTGCCATTGACATACCAGTAAAACTGTGAGGGATCTCTAGTTAGCCAGAGGACACGACCCCAAAGAAATGGAGAGCAAGTCAAGTGTGGATACCCAGCAGACCAGTAGCTGGGAGGGTGAACCTCTGCGTAAGGCATGCAGTGTATTTAGAGAGGAAGAATGAGAGGCCACAGAAAAACTCCTCTAATGAATTAGATGAAAGAAGAAGGGCCCGGATGAAAGCATTTGTCAACAGCTGCCACCGTCTACGTTACTTTCTGCTCTCCCTGAATGTGGGCAGGCAGAACTGAGGGAGGCACACAACTTTCCAAGCCCTGGACTGTCACACTTGGGACAGAGCAAGAGAAAATAGACGGGATGGGGCAATACTGAGAGGAGAGATCAGGGTATGACAGAAGTTACAGGGAGGGAGCTGTGATCGAGCAGCTTAAGTTCATCAGTACCAACGCTGCTTGAAAGGGCATGTTTAAAAGGGAGAGAGAGAGAAACCTACTGAGAGAGGAGATGAACAGTGACAGGAGTGAGAGGCAGAGAGGGCTGTGAAGTTGAGCACTAAGAGAGGAAACTTTGAGTAGCTGCAGAAACCATGGCTCTCTACCCAACTATCACTTCCCTTACATGCCTGCTCCCTCGACATCCAACTCCAGCCCAGCCTTCGTACCGGCTAAAGGATCCAGGCAACTCCTGCTCTGGGAGAAGCTGCAGTGTGGTAAAAGCAGAACAAACTGGAAGACAAGAAGTGGAAGAATCATCTTCAGGGAAGATATGTGGCCCCACCACCGCCAACAGGCCAATTCTCCTTTTTCTTCTGCTCTAGAAGGGATAGGTTTCATCCTTTCACAAAGTGGCAGGACACTTTACACAGGAGAGCCTGCTCAAACAGCGCTCTTGTCACATCCACTTCTCCAAACCTGTCCAAACTGAGGCATTTTTTCACACAAAAGCTATGCACTTTATGACCAGCACTACCAGCAACCAAAGCAGGTTTGTCATACCCTCACACTGAAAAAGGCAAAAGGCACTGACCCACTCAGCGTCTTCTCTCTGTTGGCATTTGGTAACTTCCACAATGCCCCCTGCTCCACCACAGGAGCATTGCCGTCAGCCTCCCTGTTTCCACCCCTCCTGGCACAGCTAGAGCCTGGGGTTAAAACACTGCCCCCCTCCTCCTGGACCACCACAACCTTTTCTCAAAAGCATGCCATCCAGTCTGTCCCGATTTCCCCTGGTGCCCAGTTGTACTTCCATCTCCCCTGCAGCACTCAGGGCTGCCCCGTAAGGGGGAGACTCTCCAGTTGCACAGTGTCCGTCCAAGATGTGACAATGCTGAGGGCAGAGCATGGCAATACCTGAGCTCTGCAGTCCAAGAGGCAGTTTATAGAACCACAGAACTTCGTCAAGCTCTCCTTTAAAAGGTCTGTCTATGAGTGAGCATAAGGATTTGCTGGTCAGGAAAGGTTTCCGGTGAGATTCAAACCTACCAAGAGAGATTCAGAGAGGCAGCAGTTTAGGGATGAGTGGATCAGTCACAGCACAGCATCAGACATAAGGACTAGGGCAGCTGAAGCAGGCTGCATAATGAAGAGCTTTGGAAAGCTACTGAGCTATCCTGAAGCACTTCCCAGAAATGACCCACATCTTTTAAACACAGTCCTTACTGCTGTTTCTAATCCACCTTCTGAGCAGCAGTGACAGCAAAATCTCATTTCCCTCTAGTTCTGGCCCTCCAGTTCCTCTCCCTTTTCAGTCATTCCTCTTTCTGTACACGTTCGCTTATTCATCCTTTCATTGTTTATCGACGAGAGAGGGGCAGAATTCCGGTTACGTTTCTAATTTCGTTTATTCTTTCGCTTCATGACAAAGCTCACGACACCCATGACAAAGCCTCGCTGCACAGTGATCAGTTCAATAGCGCATCTTTTCCCCCCTGTTTGTCCTTCAGGGGACATTTGACACACGCATGTGTACTGCATCATTCTGCTGGCCTGCTGACTCACTTGCAGAGATGTCAAGATGTTATTGGGCAACAGTTAGCTGAAATTGTCTCTATTTCCCTTCCTGCGTATCTGTACATAAACCCCAGGCTTCCAGTCTCCACCCATCAGCAGCCATCGAGACACTGATTCATCTCTCAACAATATTCCCCAAACAAATGAGACACAGTTAACAAACCTTCTAAGAAAAGGCTTTCTCCACACAAAGTGTCTGCAGCAAGCACCAAGATACTTCCTGTGAAAGAAAGAAGGTTAATTTCCTACTAGACACAGTAGCCCTCAGACTGTGGCCTGAGAATCAGTGATAGTTCTGGAGGTCTCTTAAAAACATTTACAAATGCAGGGGTTTGAGCTCCTGGCCATGTTGTCCTGTCTCCCAGCTCCTGACCACTTCTGTCCCATGAACAGGCTGCCATGCTCCAAGAGCACATAAAGGGCTCCTTTCCACAAAGGAATTTAGGTGGAAACAGATCTCTGGGGAGCTAATGCCAAAGTTAGGTCAAGCTGTTCAGGACCTTGAATGGCGTGAGTTTTAGAAAATCCTTTGCCTCAGGTAAGCCTCATTTGTTCTTCCGGATAGAGCCAGGCAATGAACAGCACTGTGGGATGTCCACAAGGCACTCTGGAAGTGACCGTCAGCAGCAGGGAATCTCCACTGCAGGCTGGCTAAGGCACCTTCGGGCTCACCAACACTGCTTTATCCTGCTCCCTTTTTGCCCCGAAGTCCCTTCCAGGCAGAACGCAGTCCTCCAAGTCCCCAGGGATTCACCTTATTGAGTGAGCAGCTTCTCACGCCGGTTTCATCCTGGAACGGTGGTTGCCTTTCCCTTCCACAATAATGAATTGTCGCCCACCTCTAACCCAGACCACAGTAGCACTGAGGTCAGAAAAGGGAAGGAAAAAAAGGTAACTTACTCAACATGACTTTCATGTGTGTCCCTCTCAGAGAGGTACAGGCTCTGCACGCACAGACCTGCAGAAGGCAGCGGAGAGGCTGACACCGGTGGAAGAGCCCCTTGGCCACAGCACTACAGCTGGGGCCACAGGACCTCCCTCCCCTGACAGCATCTCCCCAGCCCCTCTAGCCATCAGACCTGCAGACGAGCAGACCCTGTTTCAGAGTTTGGAGCCTCCAAGTGGCTGCATTTAAGTTAGCCCTTGCTAGACATAATTAAACGGGGCCTTCTGGTGATGAACCCTAGTAAATGCAGCATCCTTTTTCCCAGCAGCTAAGGGCTCTCGTTTGCAAGCTCAAGCTTCACAGCGCTCCAGCAATTGCTCGCATCAGTCTGTAAAATGACACAGGGTGACAGTGCGGAGTGGGGAAGGGATCGGCTATGGCACTCCCTGAACTGGACAAACCCTCGGCTCCTCACCACACTCCCTGCGGGGCTGGCCTGGACCCACAGCCTGGCTCCCCTTCCCTGCACCCACAGCCCTCCTGGCTGTGCCCACTGCTGGGGTGAGCTCTGGAGTCCCACATCCACAGGATAGGCTCCCTCACTCTTTTCTCTCCATAGCCATCAGCGGGTTGTTCCTTGGGATGTGACAGGGAACCGTGAGGGCCTTCAAACAGCTCCCATTGCACACAGTGGTCCGTTATCCCACAGACAGGCACTAGGATGCAGCTGCAACACACGCCGTGGTGCTTGGGTACATGCCCAGAGGACAGAAGCCTTTGCTGAGGACAGCAAAGGCTCGCAGCAATAAGAAGAAATGTCCATGCAGGAGAAACCCTCCAGTCTTGACCAGGGCTGCTTCCCAGGCTGAAATCAAGAGTTTCATGCCAGAGAAAAGGTGAGCCACAAGCAGTTCCGTAACATGGACGATGGCTTGTCTGAGCGGCTCTTCACCTTGATCAAGGTGCTGGGCTGATTAGAGAATAAGCTCAGCTCACCCTGAGCACCCTGCTCCACACGGGTGAATTTGGAACTGCAGATGCAGAAAGGAAAGTCTTCCATCATTTGCACCCACCTAAATAAAACGACACTGGTCACCTCTTGGCCATTAAGCAGCTATGACTTTTTCTGTGACAAACCAGCAGCCTTTAAATGATGGCCTGAAGTCAGAATTGGGTTTCTTTAACTCTTGGAGAGAGATCACAAGCTCGTGCAAGCAGTACGGGTCTCTTCTGGACCTCCTCCACACACCACACAGAGGCTTTCATCAGCCAATTACTTCTGGGCTGCTACACGCATACACACAACACAGGTAAACACCCACCTCTGGACCCTAATCCTGCAGAGATCGCAGCAGTATTTATCAGAGGGTGACTGCTAGACCTCCCCCACACACAGAGGAATTTAATTTGTGTATCACAGAAGCACATTAACCCTGCTCTCGCCTCCCACAGCCCCGTGCACACATATCACACAGGATGCAGGCCTTGCACGGCGTTTGCAAATATTAACCCTTTTGAAAGAAGTTATTCCTCCTTCGCCCTTGCTGCAGAGGAGAAAATTCATTTTACAGTTGTGCAAAAAACCCAAAAAAGATTTTTACACTTTGGGAAAAAAAGTCACCTTTTAGATGTTTTTCTACACTCCACATCCCCAAAGACATCCAAGAGGACTTGATTTCTTAAAAATGCACCCAAAACAGGCCCAGCTAAAGCCTCTCTGGAGAAGCCCAGCTTTGCTAGTGACAAACACTGGTGCAAGGCCTGCGCGCAGGAGAGCTGCGCCCGGTGGGGCCATTTGCAGTGTGGGAACAAAACTGCTGGAGCAATACACAGTTAAAGGGGGACACGGTGACCAGGGACCATGCTCCTGTTGCTAATGCCCATGTGTTGGGAGCACAAGTAAGTCTCCCTGATCTCCGGCTGTGGAGACACCTAGGGCTGCACGTGTCTGATTTAAATAAAGACGTCTCCTCTCTCCCTTCTTTTGTCATGCCCCATTTTTGGGGTCTCTCCAGTGAAGACATCAGTGTCCAGGAGGGTCCTCTCCTTCTGTAGAGCCTCAGCCCAGCAAGGCCCTAGGGTGGGGAGACACAGCGGTGCGTGCCGACTGGGAGAGAGCCGGGCTCAGCACGCAGTGAGGTTTTCTTACCCACACAGAGCCACATCACCAGCGTCTTCCAATGGAAGAAGGCAGAGGAGAGTCTCCCTGCTGCGGATCTGGCATTCATGCTGTCTCCATGCACAACCTGCAAAACAAATCAAAACCAGGGCTGATGATAAGGTTTTGCCTGGCACTTTTGCAGAGACAGGCAGGCTGGGTGCCCGTCCTGCAAGCCTAGACTTCCCAATGCCATGCTTCTGTCCCTACAGCCTTGGTCCCCTCCACTCGCTGTTGACCCACAAGACTCCCATAAGAAGAGCAGCTCTGTTGGGTCAAGCCGTTCTCTCCCTGGTTTGCTGGGTGCTGCAGGCAGGAGATAAGCACTCAAACTCCTGCCACCATAGGCAGGTCTCACTCATACCCTGAGCACCAGAAGCAGAAACAGTGACCAGGATCAGTGCAGCTCATCCCACCACCTGCACAGGACCCACGGTCACAGCTAGCATATCCAGTAAGCACTGGAGGCACCTAACCGCTTTCCCAGGGACGTTTCCTCTCACAGCCCCACAATTTGTTCCTCCGACAAGGGAAAAGAGAGCCCGCAAAGTGCTGCTTTGACTGCCAAGCAATAAAGTCCTGTGATCAATCCTCGTAAGCCATGGAGTTTGTAGTGTTTAGGTGTCTGAGTTTGACTGACAGCCTTAATTATACAGGGACAGCATCACAGCTCAAAGAGACGATTGCTGGTTCAGGCTGGTGAAAAACAGGAATAATATGCTCCTCTCTTAGAGGGGTGGTGAAGAAAGGGAGTGCTCAGCTTACCCACCTGATGGTGATCATCTAATTATCCTCAACGAGCTAGACACAAATCCCAGCTCAGTGGGGGAAGTGCTCTGTGATGCTCAATCCACCCTCTTCCCTTTATACCCTGGCCTGGAAAAAGACCTTTGCAAGGCTGATTAACCCATCCAAGCAGCTCCTTCTGCTCACTGCCACCCAGCTGGAGCACCACTTGTCCTCTGAAACCCGGGGCTGGCAGCTGCGGGTCCCCCTGACCGTGCCCAGGAGCTCCAGTGACCCTCCAGCTGTGGGCAGCAAATGCTGGCCTTGAACAGGAAGGCCTGGTAGTCTGGGGTGCTTTGGGAAGGCAGGGTGTTTTTCTGGGTGGATGGATCCAATTTAGGGGAAATATTCAGGGGAAAGACCAGGGAGCATTTTCCAGAAAGATCTTAAGACAGGGGTGTAGGATGAGGTGGCTCATCTCTTCTGGCTTCACACCTGCTGTGGGCTTGGGTGGGTGCCCTTCAGGAGTTGCTTTCTTTGCCTAAAAATACAAGGAAGGAAGGAGTTCTCTTACCATTTTTCCTGCAGGAAAACCTTGCAGGCTCACGCTCTGCTTTCGCTTATAAATGGGGTCTCCCTTTCCCCTGCTCCACCAAATTTTGCAGGCAAAACTAGGTGCAATACTTTTGGTCCCTAACTAGATTTAGGGAGAAAACCTTCAGGTCTGAGCAGCAATTTTGTACTTGCAACTTCCCATCCCTCTCATCTCCCCCTGGAGTTAACGTTGGCCTGGTATACATAGGAGTTTTCTTGCTGTTTTCTGCTGCTGTGCTTTCCCTGGGGGCAAGCTAAAGCCAAGAGAGAGCAGGTACAAGGAATCCCATAATCAAATACAGCAAGCACAGGGGATTAATTTAACATTTTGCTCTCAAGTGAAAGAGGCAGGGCCAAGGTAGGCAGAAGATCCTATTTCCTTCTTACTCTCAAGACACAATTATCTGAAACCAAGCCATTCCATCTGTCCTGCACACAGACTGGAGCAGGAGGTGGAGGACAAGCAGTTGGAGAAAAGATCTCTTGTGGCTTTGACGGAAATGTAACTGGATTTTTTTCATGCAGCTGGGGCTTTCACCAGCATCTCCTTCCTTGCATTGAGCAAAATAGTCCCAAAAGCCTGCGTGCATATATGCACTCACTCATGCAAAATACATCCTGGCTGCCAAAGGGCTTCATTTGCCCATTTCTACTTCTCTCAAGTATTTTAGGATTCTTTTCACAGAGGCTTTTTATTTTTCTGTGTGATTCTTTTTTTTTTTTTTTTTCCAGTATTTGTCTCCACAGCAGGAAATGTAAACTATGCAGTAGGCAATCTGGATATATATTTTAAAAGAGGAAAAATTATTTAGCAAAGCTATTATCTTCAGATATGCACAGAAGCAATCACTAGGCCTATTCCTAGAAGCCAGAAAAAATTCAAAGGGAAAAAAAAGGAAAAGAAGGATGCTGCTCCTTTAAAAACTAGAAATAAGTGATGAACAAGTTTTTAATTCTGTGCCTAGAAATGAAGGGTCAGATTTCTGGCAAAGAAAAAGCCATTCCTCGTAGCAAAATGCAGGAGTTTTTCCCTAAGAAACAGCAAGAGCTGAGGAGCAGCTGAATTCTTTGAAAATCGGCTGCTCAGTATTATCACTGAAGAAGGGCTGGCTGCTAAGCATTAGTGAGAACCTCGTTTTGTCTAAGTTTAATTGGGAGCTGAATGCTGCTGGAGATGTGGTCTGGGTTGTATGTGTCGACTATACCCTGGGTTGGGAAATCAGCTCTCAGTGCCTGTGCCGTACACTGTTCTTGGCTGCACAGGTGATTTGAAGGGGAAGGAGCCAATTTACTACTCCCTGCCTCAGTTTCCCTATTCGCAAAATGGAGATTATCACAGTTCAGGCTACAAACCTAAAATCATTGGCACAGAGCAGCTACGATGAGTCACTGCAGCAGACCAAGAATAACATAAAAATACCTAAAGAGTTGAAGCACTCTCCGTTCTTCAGAGAGCAATTGATTAGTTGAGCTATACTGTGATTTTTGTCCATCAGAGACTGCAAACTTGAAAAAAAATGGCCTAGAAAATGAGAATGCACTCTTGCTGATTCTTTTTCCCTCTTCCCACACCATTCCCAGCCTCTGCCTCTCCTGCTCCAGAAAAAAAAAAAAAAAAAATTAAAAATCATCTTCTCTAAATATTGTTTCTCTCACATCAGCCCAGCAGGAGAGGCAGAAATCAAATTATAACCACTGAAATAACCATCAGTGCTTAGTGCCAGGAGAGTGGGTGTAGACATTGGAACATTTTGCTTTAGGTTTCCAAAAAAAAAATAATAATCTATCTTTATTAAAATAAACAAGTGCAAAGAAGAAAGAGAGAGAAAATCAATCAGCTGCATTTACAACAGGGAGATATCAAGCAAAAAGTGCTCCATCCAGAGAGATGAATAAGAGCTGCAGGAACCAGACCCGCTCTGTCCTTCTCTCTTGGAAGAGATTTATTTTCCCTCCTCTCCTGATTCTGTGCTTTCTCTCCTGATATATGTCTTGTTGCTTATGGAAAAGTCCTGGAGAGAAGTTTTTTCCTATAGGGACAATAGGAGGCAGAAAAGCAGAGCTATCCACCGTGTATCCACCAGATAATTCCAGACAACCTCTATGACGGGGATCACGCTGGTTTTGATACCTACAGGATCTGGCGATAATTTGGGCAGAACTTGCTGGTTTTATACCTCTTCAGTTCTTTGTAGATAAGAACAGATAAATATCAGGGTTGTCACATCCAGATATTTTTACAGAGTTTTTCTCCTGCAGGGATTATTTCAGGAAAAGGCATGTGCTGCATGGAAATGCTGTTGCAGCCTTTCCGTTTGTCTCTACAGCTCTCCCTGGTTTTTGGCTAGAGGACTGCTAACTTCAGGAACCAGCAAACTAACAAATTTGCTGGCCCTCTTCCAAAATCCATCTGCCAGCCAGCAGGATATTATCACGCAAGACCGGCACCAGGGCTTGATTCTGACCAGTGGGTATCTGAAGACCATCTCTGCCTGTGCGAGTTCAGGAGGTGAAGCCAGACAACGTGGCATCAGCGGGGTCTGAGCGAGGGGCAGCTCTTCTCAGTGCACCCAGGAAGATGCATTTGGTGCACGCTGGTCTACAGGTGCCACTGCCCAAATTAGCCCTCGACCTGTCTTGCTGCCTGGCTAAGCACAGCCAGTCTCTTTGAGAAGGCTTTTTTGGTCCTATGCAGAGAGGGGGAATGGTCTCAGGCATGCCACCCCCCACGTAGAGCCGTGAGGAACCACTGCCCAAAGCAGCCACTGTGTTTTTTGGAAGACGCCAGCTCATGAACACACGCTCGGGCCCACGTTGCAGCACTGCACGAACTTGTGTCTCCTCCGGCCCCAAGGAGTTGGGGCGATCCCGCAGCAGCAGCCAGCAGCTCGGACCCAAGGCTCTCTCCTAGTTGGGGACAGCAGAGCACTGGGCATCGCCACCCCCCCAAACCTCCCGCCACACCTCCTCCCTGGAAAGGCACCGCACCTGCCCCAGCTTTGCCTCCATGGAGGGGTTAAAAATCCAGTTGAGTTGCAGGGGAGGCTGAGGCGATTTCACGCTCCTGCAGTGCCATCATGTGCTTTAGGTACGCACTGCAGAGACAGTCCTGGCTGACAAAACTTCCAAGGATGCAGAGGAACGACGAGCAGAACCTCAGTGTCCCTGGGTGTCCCTGGAGGTGGCATGTCCCAGCTCCCGGCACTGACTACCCAGGAAAGTCTTGTGGCCACCACTGCCACATGCACACATGCACCAAGAGGCAGACACAGGGGAGCCCCGTGACATAGAATCATAGAATCATGGAATTGCTGAGGTTGGAAGGGACCTTTAAGATCATCAAGTCCAACCATTAACCCCCCCTGACAAAAACCCCTTCTAAACCCTGTCCCTCAGTACCACATCTACCCTTTTCTTAAACACCTCCAGGGACGGGGAATCCACCCCCTCCCTGGGCAGCCTGTTCCAATGTTTAATAACCCTTTCAGTGAAAAAATGTTTCCGCTCTCTGGGCAAACAAATGTTTCAGCAATTTCGATGCCCTTCAGTACAGCCGTACAGGACTGAAATCAGGCCCACATCCCACAGGGCCATTGTAGCCTACAGAGATCTCAGAGGGGAATAGCAAAGGATCCCCTAGGAAAGGAGCCGTGGAGTGGAAAATGGGGATTTTGCCCTCTATATCGCCTGGAAAATTCCCTACCCTGGACATTTCGCAAGAGGTCCTTCTTGCTGCTTAACAAACCCTGCTCCAGCCGTGGCAGGTCCTCAGCTCCTGTCAGCAGGCGCTGTGCCGCACTGTTAAGTGAAACCATGGGAGAGAGCGCTCATTAACAATGCCAGCAAACAACATCGTGATGCCGTGACAGCACCTGCCGTGACAGCACCTACAGTGACAGCTGCAAAGTGCCCCAGTCAGTGATGGCAGCAGTGACTGGCACACACAACATGGTCTTCTGCCTCCTCGGGGGTCCTGGGAAGACGACGTCCAGCAGCAGAGCTGCAGACAGAGGATCCCTGTGCCGTGCAGAGCCTGGGGAGGGCAGGGCTCATGGCTGGCAGCAATTCGGGGCTGCTGGTGTCACTGCGTTCCCTTTGCTTGCTGCTGTGTGGTGCCCCGGTGGGAAAAGGCACCTTGGGATGTTGCAGCCATGTCTTTCAGGAGCATCAAGAAGGACATTGAGGTGTTGGAGCGTGTCCAGAGGAGGGCTACGAAGCTGGTGAGGGGTCTGGAGGACAAACCTTACGAGGAACGACTGAGGGAACTGGGGGTGTTTAGGCTGGAGAAGAGGAGGCTGAGGGGAGCCCTCATCCCCCTCTACAACTCCCTGAAAGGAGGGTGGAGAGAGATGGGGGCTGAGCTCTTCTCCCTGGGGACAAGGGATAGGACAAGAGGAAACGGGTTCAAGTTATGTCAGGGCAGGTTTAGATTGGATATCAGGAAACATTTCTACACTGAAAGGGTTATTAACCATTGGCACAGGCTGCCCAGGGAGGGGGGGGATTCCCCATCCCTGGAGGTGTTTCAGAAAAGGGTAGATGTGGTACTGAGGGACATGGTTTAGAAGGGGTTTTTGTCAGGGGGGGTTAATGGTTGGACTTGATGATCTTAAAGGTCCCTTCCAACCTCACCGATTCCATGATTCTGTGATTCTGTCTCCTCTGCGGCCAGCGAGGGTCCTGCCCCTCCACAGGGCTATCACTGTCCTGCACGGCCAGTTGCCCCTTCTCATTCCCCTACTTCCCTCCAAGGCATGAAACCCGCCTTCAGCCCTCATGTTTTCTCCCATTGCTCTAATGCCAGCTTTCCATCCCAAAGCTTTGGCAGTTCACCCTGCCCTCTGCAGCTCCAGCCTTTCTTCCCCCTGAGCCTCAGACAAGATGTGCAAGCAAGCCCTGGAGCCTAACCGAGCCCTAGCCTATTCTGCAAGGAATAAATGAGCTATTGCATGGGAGAAATGAGCGACTACGAGAGAAAAATGACTGATTGCATGGGAAAAATGAGCCAATGCAAGAAAACCCTAACCATTTGGGGCAGAAGCCCTGCAGGGCAGATAGAAGAGGATGGATCTACGTGTGCTGTCAGGCTCAGGGAGAGACAATGGCCCTGAGCCCTGGGGGATCCACACGCTTTCCCACATCTCCCTGGCTTGTGGTCCAGCCTGACACAAGCAGGGGGGAAGATGTGTACGTCAGGAGGCCCCAGTTTCCCCTCCAGTGCCACCAGTTCTGGAGCTGGAGCCCAAAGCCCTGGCAGCTCTGCCCGCACCACATCCTGGGGCAGAGAGTGTCCCAGCGAGCACTGAGCCCCTGGAAGGACAGACTGGGAGGAAATGGCCGGAGAGCAAGGAGAGGAAAAGCCTTCCAGGGCTTGTTGTGCTTGTGCCTGGCAAAGGCGGCTGCGGCCGGGTCCGGGCCCGCACGCTCGGGGACAAAAAGCAGATGCTGTGAGAGGCAGCGCCGCGGGGACGGGCACTGTGGCAGCACAGGGCACTCCTGGCTTCACAGAAACAAATCTGACTCTGCCCCCCTCCCTGAGAAAAGAGAAATAAAAGAAATAAAGTCAAAAAAATTTAAAAAGCACCAGAGGGGAGGGCAGCAGAGCAGTCAGGATGGCCAGGGCACACGGCGCAGGGCACGCCGCGGGCTGGCCGCAGCAGGGCCTGGGTTGTGAAACCAACTGCTGAAACAGCCACGGCCTGAAATAGCTTTTCGGTGGAGAAAAGGAGGAAAACAAGGCCCGGAGTGAGGCGAGGGCTGGCAGCAGCTCCTCTGCCAGGCCCATTTTTCCTGCCAGCCCAGGCAGCCGTGTGGAAGGGGACCCCAGCCCAAGCACGGGTTTGCCCTGTCCCCACGCACCATGGAGTCCTCTCCCACGTCACTAGGTTCCCCTGTCCCCACACACTGTGGAGGGCTCCCCTGTGCCAGCGGGTTCCCCTGTCCCCACACACCACGGAGGCTTCCCCCGTGCTGCCGGCTCCCTGCCTTCGTCCTCCCTGGGGCTGCTCCAAGGGAGGGGTTTGCGTTNCCCTCAGTCGCCTCTTTTCCAGGCTAAAGAGACCTAATTCCCTTAGTCTATCTTCATAAGAGAGAGTCCCTTGCTCCAGGCCAGCCGGCAGCAGCTTTAACACTTCAGGGCTGGAAGGGGGACTTGTCCTTCCTCGCCCGGCCAGCCCACATCCAGCTGGCCTTCCTCACGGTGGCCTTTGTGTCCCCAGAGTGACAATCCCCCTCCAGGGGCCACCGCTGTGCTTTGAGTCCCAGCCCTGTCCTGCCTGCCAGCCATCTTCCCCCACAGCCTGTAGCACCTACCATACCATGGGCACCCCGCATGCTCCCCAGGATGGTGGATGCAATCCCTGGAGCCGATGAAACAGGCCCACGGAATCAGGTGGCTGGGGGGGGGTTGTTTTTCTGGGAAGCTGCGTTTTCAGGCTGGGTACGCACCACCGCGTTCCCTGGAAAGCAGAGGGTAAAGGGGTGACTCGCCTCCCCACCACAACACCCGGCAGAGAGAGGAGGGATGAGGTGGGATGTCAGGGGACAGTGTTCCCGTGGAGAATCTCAGCCCAAACCTTCCCTCTGTGAAACCCCTTTTCCTCAGAATTTTCGACTTTTTAATCCAACTAACAAGGGAACAAACTATTTAGGCTGAAAGTGTTACAATTAGCTTTGGTGATGCCTCCACCTTCACGCCCAATATATTCCCAGTTCACCCTCGCACAACAGCTCTCCAGCTGGACTGCTTTCACTGCAATACCTGGCTTTGGCTGGCCGTGTTCAGTTATTACATTTTAATGAAAAAAAATATATATATTTGGTAGAAAGTAAGTTCTTTGCGACCAAATAATAAAATCAACGATCTGCCCCAACCAGATTCTGACAAAAAATTTCTACTCAGAGGAAATTTATGCCAGCGTAAATGGATGAAAAAAGTTATTAGAGCGGAATCACAATATTTTACATTCATTTTATAGCAATCTAAATGACAGCAAAAACATAAGCAAAATTAGAGGCGTTCATACATTTTCATTTCTTTCTTCTTTGCATTTCCTCACCTTTCCTAGCCTGCTCCATCTGGAGGCATGTTTCCAGCCAGGCATGCCTGGCAAGGAGTCAAGGGCAGAGGGACACCCTCAAACCAGTGTCCAGGGCTGATCTGGGGTAACAAGAGAGAAAGAAAAGTAAGATCTGCTTAACCATACCCTCTTTGTTAAAGCTGTATAGAAAAGCACTATGGTAGAGAGGACTTAACATGTGCTTTATACCGCTATGAGCCAAAAACTTCCTACAGCCAACTATTCTCTCAGCCCTTTTCTACTTAAGCATATGGTTAATTTGAAATCACGTTGACAACAGTAGGATGCAAGCAGTTCTGCTTAGATGCTCTCCTGATGTGGGTGTCTAGCTACCGATCAGCCCTATCCCTCTTCCTTCCCCCACTTTGAGTCACACTTCCCAAATTTTTTTTTTTTTGCTAGCGGTGGTGTCTATTTTAATAGATGGGAAAAGAGATGTCTCCTCAGACTTAACTGTGCTGCAGTCAGCAACCACCTAGCTAGGAGCTGCTGGATTGCTATTTTCTAATTACCCCTTGAATACCCAAATAACTTGCGGCTGGTGGCACAGTGGGAAGAGGCTGGTTTTCAGGTTCTCCCCATGCCTGGAAAGGCAGCAGGCAGCCCCATGTCTGCTCAGCATCCACTACTCCCCCAAGGGCCAAGCCTATTGCAGTGTTTTGGCCCAGAGGCAGAGAAAACCCACCTTTGATTAGAGATAAACAGGATGTTTTCCCTTCAGAACTTCCAAGGAGATATTAGACGGGATCAATGGAGCAAACTTCTCTTTAAACAACCATCTGCAGAAGACAGAGATCTGGAGTTAACAGGGAAATGAGCTGAAAGTACTTTCTTTTGGTTTCATGTTATCCCTGTGCCAAAGCTACCAGCCCTTAGGAGCCCAGGGTGCTCCGGTGTGTATGGAATCAGTGTTCTGCAGTCCCGAGGCTTTGCACAGGAGCTGGGGGAAACTCTGTTTTGCCCTAGAGCAGACGCAAGGAGGGGGGAGGTCTGAAGTGGCAGTTTGCCATCACATACCAGCCCCGGGAGGCAACGAGCGCTGCTCCTAATTGCACTGACCCCTCTTGAAAGCAGGTTAAGCCCTTCCTGTACAAGTGGGAGCTTGTCTTTCGCGTATTTACACAGGATGTGTGCAGGAGGGCTAAAACAAATCACCAGAGCAGACAGAGCTTGAGGGCTCTGCCAGGTATCTCCTGGTAAATTGAGCTAAGGTGCTGCATGGCCCTTGTGTCTGCTGGACCCTGCCGTCCCACCACAACCAGCGGATCCCACCTGGAGCCCTCGCTCCCCGCACTCCGCCAGGAGAGGCAGAGGAGGAGGCATGAAGGCTCCGCAGGCGAGCTGCCAGCCACCCACTTGCGTCTGCCAAACTTCCCAGCCTGCTCCCCCAGCCCAGATGAATAGTGTAGGTTTGGTCACGCCACCGAGGAGCGTCACCGCTTCAAATCATGAGACCGACTTAAAAATAATAAATGGTGGTAAGTGAAAAATGCTCGCTTCCTCTGCATTTTTCTGGGGTTTAGGAGGGTTTTGCAAGCCTTTAGAATTCTGGTTTTCGGGTTTTCTTGTGATGGCTCAAAGTTTGCGTTTGCTTTAGTAAAACCTTATGACTCTTGTAATTAAAATGTCCCAAGAACAGGACTTAGAAGTTAAACAAAAAAAAATAATAATTATCCAGATATTACTGTATTTGCAATAAAGCCCACCAGAACAGGCTACAGTGAAAGGAGCTCTTTTGTCAGGCAGTTTGCTTGCCTGTGTATTTACAGGATTTACTGAGGTGCAGGAGCAATGGACATAAGTTGACATGGTGACACGGATGTGTTTTTTAAGTTCTGTAGGTATATATATAACTTCGGCGGAGGCGTCTTGCTTTCTGTGCCATCCCCTTCCCACAGCAGCTGCATCAGCTGAATTGGTGGCTGCCACCAGCATCCCCTTCTGCATTTGCAACCAGACCGTAATACAGGTAAGGTCTCTGGCTCCCCTCCAAGCTCACCACCGTAGGCACCAGAGACAGAAGGTATCCGTGGGCACAGGCAAGCTGACAGGCCCTGTGAAATCAGACTGTCCACTGCAGACTTAACAATTCTGTTCTCCGTTAGCCCAGGCATCTCTATGCTGCTCCCTGTTTTGTGAGCCAGACATGTCCAAGGGATGAGAGTTGAAGGGAGAATGATTTTTCACTGTCTTTTTAATGCAAGAACTGGGAACATCGAGTTAAATTAGGAGGTGATATGCTGAAAACAAAATAAGATATACAGCGTCACACAGGAGAACTATGGGACTGAGTGAAGATTTTGTGGATGCTCAAAGTTTGCATAACTTTAAAAAATGACTAGGCAAACTCGTGGAAGAAAATTCCAGTCAGAGCTAGAAACCACAAAGATCTCCCCGGGCTGCAGACTGCTGGAGGCTGCTAGAGAAACAGCACTCTCTGATTGACCTGTTCCTATACTTTTCCCAAAGCACACACTGTTGGTCACTGCTGGAGACAGAATACTTGGCTGGATGCGCTTACGCTCTGACCTAGCCTGGTCATTCTTTTTCTGTATTTATACCAGTGGCTCAGCACTTGAGCGAGGCAGGATCTGTGCCGTTGAGAAGCTGTTTTCCTGTTTTCAGAAAAAAAATAAATAAATAAAAATCCTCGTCTGAAGCCTGAGTCTCATCAGGAATCAGTGTGGGACCCTGGGATGGCAAGTCAAGGGTCCAATGACTGTCTGAGTAGGAACAGCCCCAAAACCACCAGCAGGGCTTTATTAATAGACAGCGCTGTCAGGTAGCTTGGATGGAAAAACACATTCCTGCTATCAGCTCCAAAGGCTCAGCCTGGCAAAGAGTGAGACTGCAGATTGCGAGTGTCTGTTTCCTTTTCTTTGTTTCCTTGTTGTCTTTTTTAAAACAATCTGCCAATTCATCATTAAGAAATTAAATATTTTATAGCTGCTGTGATGCTGATGACAGGTGCCAGATTGATTGGTTCTGGCAGAGGAAATCTGCTGCTCATTTCTTCCCTTTGCAGCAATAAGTTATGTGCACGGGGGTAAAAAGAGGGAAGAGCTGAAGTCTCCAAGCTGTCCAGATCTGACCCAATAAAGAGTTTAAAAATAGGTACAATCTGGAAACGTTTTGGTGCCAACAACAACAACAAAAAAAGCCCAGCAAGAGTAGCTGCGTTTGCTAGTCCTTTACACAGCGGGTGGAAGGGGAGAGTCTTTGGCAGGGCTAGCAGAGGTGTCAAGGTTGCCCTGACTTACGGGACCTGCAGGATGGTGCTGTTTCAAACCAGCCACAGCGCTCCAAAAGGCATAATTGCAAAATTGAGCCACTAGAAGTAGATCCACAGACCTTGATCTCTGTTCTGGCCTCTGCCACTGACTTCCCATGCAGCCCTGAGTAACTCACTTCATCTCTGTCCCGGGCAAGTTAATACACCTCTCTTTTCCAGCCTGGCCTATTTTAGACAGTTTCTGATCAGGAATGAGCTTATCTGCACAGCACCTGCCACACCAGGGAGGCATCGGCTGGCGTGGCCCAGCAAACCTCCCCTTCCCGCATGCAGCCTGCCTGCCTGCCCGCCCCACAGCCCTGTCCCCAAAGCACCCCATCTCCTGACCTGGGAGAAAGAGGATTGAGTAAGTCTGGCCCATCTTTGATCGCCTCTGCCGCCGCCTCCTCCACCGCCTTTCCATAAGCCAAGTTCCCCTGGGGCAACCTGGTTTATACAGCACTCGGCTGAGGAGACGGACGAGACACGTTCCCAGAGATGACACTAACAAGATTTACTACGTGACTAAGGCTTGCAATCGGTGGTGATAACTAGAGAATTACCCTGATAAATATTTGATATGATTTGGAGAGTAATAATAGATTTTTCTTGCCCACGATTTCCATCAGGAAGAAGCAAGGGGAAAGAGCTGCTGAAAAGGGGAATGTAATTGTGGCATCCGTCTTTCTGGCTGAGGTTACCTGTCCTTCGCAATAGATCAGTGGGGAATAGGGCAGGGGGGACGTGGAGAGGTGGAAGGTGACAGGGCATCCCTCAGCCCCGCCGCATGGAAGGTCTGCGGCTCTGGGAGGATTGAGTGTGTGACTCCATGTGTGTGTGTGTGTGACAAGGCAAACTGGAAGATGGAAGGGGGGGAAAAAAGAAAGGGAGGCCAGAGAAAAACAATAGGATGGAAAGTTCCAGGGCAGCAATGGAAAAAATGCCGGGCTGGTGATGGGGAGGGAGGGCTGGAATGCAAAGGGAGGTTTCTCTGTACTGCTGGATGTGAAAGGACATGAGGGCTGGCTGCTGCTGCAAAGGCAGAGCGTCCTTTTGTTAACCATCTCAGGGTGCAATCCATGGGCAGGTGGGAGCAGTCTGCCTGTCACTCCACCGTGCCCCCAGCCACCACTGGGCCGGAGGTAGGATTGGTGCTGGTGTTAACTGGCCCCGGTCTCAGGCTGCAGGGAAACATCATCACCTGTAAGCTGCATCTTTCCTTTAATAAGAGCACCCCAACACCACCAAATTCCAATAGGATTTCAGTGCATGAAAGAAAAGATATTTTGTTGACAAGTAGCTCAGAGCAGCAAATACCTCTGTTGGAGAAGGTCAGAGCAGCCAGTGACACACAACATGGCCTTGAAGAGTGTGAAAGCAAATCTTTGCTTTTTCCCACTGGCACAGGACGGTCTCAGAGACCCTGCAGTTTTTGCTGTTGTTTGGTACCACGGGCAGCAGGACCACAGTGCCATCCCGGTGTCGCAGGTCTCCCAGCAGACCCTCAGCAAAGGCCAATAAATGGCACATAGAAGTTCACTTTCCATCTCCCTGCCTAAGACTGCTGGTAAGATTTAATTTCAGAGAAATCCCGTTTCCTTGCACTGTCATTTCCACAGCAGGACTCTCCAGCTAAGGAGCTGAGTTACCCAACACAGCGGTCCAGTACAGAGCCCCCTCTCCCGGCTCTGCCACCAACCCGCTGTGACACAGAAAACAAGTCACTTCACCCCTCCATGCCTTCATTTTCTTCCTGGTGCTTCATCTCCCTGAAGTACCTGTCTCTGTTGAAGCCAAGGTTTGGCAGTGCCTAGCACAGCCTGGATCTTTGGTTTCCAACAGGATATAAATCGATGTGTCCTGATTTCCCAAGAAGCTGTCACTGGTGGGAGCAGTAGAAGCTCTCTGCCTCGGAAACAGTGGGCCTCCTTTCACTTTGTGCCCAATTTGAGGCCTCTGACAGTAAGCGTTCACCTCATTCTTTATTCCCGTCCTTATTTTGCACTCAAGTCATTACTCAGGCTGCATTCAGTGGCATCAGCTAAAGGAGATTTTAAGCTAATGCAGAGAAAGCAAGTGAGAACAAAGATCACAGCAAGGAAAGTGGTACTTTGGCATGTTCACCTAACAGCTACTCCGTCAGGTGGAACATGACAGTTATTGTAGGAATCTCTTCATAAACCCTAATACACACTCAATTATATACTCTTAAGATTCCCTTTTTGTTCCATGTCATTCATCTAAAGAAGTGTCAGATGAAGAAAGGCAATAATCCACAGAGACCCCAATTCATTTTATCCACACGCTCAGGGACAGTTATTAATAGCAGAGCTGCTGGTTAATTGCACGCGTCCTGTTACAGGAGATCAGTCACACACAGAAGAGCTCGAAAACAACTTAGTGTCATTTTACACAGACCTGTTCAGTCAGGGCTACACTCCTGTCCTTGCTGAACTCGAAGAACCTTTTGTGAGCGTTAAGATTTGCTGGGTTTGAACCATCCTACAAACTCCCCGAGGTTACAGCTGACTCTGGTCGGTCTGCACAAGCCGGGGTTATACTTTCGGGCTGTAGCACAGACGCAATCCGAGGGGCCAGGGCTTGCAATATTGGTATGCACAGCCTTGATGCCTTCCATATTAAAAGATAACAGGAGGAAAAAGCCAAAGGGCTTCTCCTCTCCAAGAAGTGGAGGACAACATGGTTGTCTCTTCTGCAAGCCAGCAGCAGGAGGAGGAGGAAAGGGAATGTGTAGCACATAACAAACACAACTAACCACTCTGCTATTGATAAATCCCCCATCTTTTATTTAGGATCACATGAAGTTCCTAGGCAGGGATAGGGATCTTGTCGCATGAGATGCAGCACCCACATACGAATAAGACTTCGGGCTCTTCTAAATATTTTCTTGTAAAAAAAAGGTAAATAATAATATTTATTTATATAAATAATGATAACTCCACAATTAAATCGGATGTGGAAAAGAGGATGAGAGAAGCCCCATCAAAGACAAACTCCATTTCCACTTTTCATCTGTGTCACCAAATCCTACTCCAGTTTCTGTCACTTTCAGCTCCCAACAGTCCTCATGGGCTCTTGAAATGAACAACAACAACTTCCATCATCACATCGTAAAGGTTAATCTCCCCTTCAAGCGATCATCTTCATAAGAATGACGAGTTTAATTTTAAGGGATAGGTCCTAGACAATAAAGGTACAACTTACACTGCTGGGCTGAACAGATTCACACAAACAAGGCTCTGTCTCTGATGATGGATTCATTCAAATCCAGAGAGCTGGAGTCGAAAGAAAAATTTGATAAAGCCTGCTTGACTTTTTCCTTTTCTGCCCATTAAGTTGTCGCCAGATGCCTTAATTAGATATTGTTATTAAGAAGAATGTAACACACAAATTAAACCTACTCCGTGCTTCATCTCATTTGGCCAGTAAGGTAATTTTACCCAACCGTGCTCTCTAGAGGGTTCCGCTTTGTCTTTTCTGCTCATTTCTGAAATAGCTCCAGATTTGGGCCCCAATTCTGCTGGGCATTTGAGGACGAGCCTTGCCCTAAATCTGCAGGGTGGTGAGATGGGTGCTTCCCAGAGTCCAGGCAGTTAGCAAAGACTTTTGTGTCTCATCCTGAAACCAGGACACCCAAAATCCCATTAAAAATGTGGCTGCTGGGACACTGGACTAAATAATTTTCTTCTTTTTTCTGAGCCGTACACCTGGAACAAGTTTTTTCAATGCCAATACAAAGGGAAGGTGGTTCTTATCCTGACACAGAGGGAGATGTATACAGGCTTTTGTCTTTATTTCATGGAAATATATGTTGGCAAAGCATCTTTTGGAGTGAGGCATCACCTGCAAGTTCAGTGCCGATCTCTCTTCGTGCTCTGCAGCAGCAGCCCCATGCACGGCGTTTAGCAACAGGCAGCAGCTAAAGCCTGTCCCCTCTGGCTCACAGCCTGGTGCCCGCGTCGGCTTCTGTGCAGGAGGGAAAACGAGACTGGATGGCCCAGGGGGAGAAGTCGGACACGGCTCCATTTCTTACCCCTCCTGCCTGGATGTAAATAACTCTCTAAGCAGCAGAGAGAGGAAAGCCAGACCCTGGGAGCAGGATGAGAAAGTGAGCGGAGCGGTCTCACAGCCTGTGGAGGAGAGAAGCATCGTGCAAATAGGAGGAGAGGGTTGACTGAATGCTGGTTCAAGCACTGCAGCACCACTGGAGTCACTGGCTCTGAACCAATTCAGAGCAGCTGAGGAGCTGGCCATAAAAGTGTGTTTGGGAGACTTGTCTGTTCTGCCACAAAAACAGACTTCTAGAAAAGCTGCCAGCTGCCCTCCTGCCCTGGCCTTTCTCCACAGAGCCACTTCCATCTGTCTGCGCTTTGAAAAGGTCGCAGTGCCACAGCCCCGAAGTGCTGGGCATTGACCTTTTCTGGAGGGAACAAACACTGACACTTGGAGGTTCACCATCAACCTGCCAACACAGTCATCCCGCAGGAAAGGGAGGAGGGCTGCCTAATCTGGTAGCTCAATACAGACAGGGAGATTAAGCCTGATGGTCTACATATGCATCTTAAAGAGGACTTGGGCCTTAGCAGAGCTGTCTTCTCCATGCAGACCTGCTCTAGGGAGAGCTCCTGAGCTTCCAGGACAAGGAGAAGAGCAGGGGGGTGGGGAGTGGGTGACACAGAAGCCACCAGGCACACACCTGTGTGCTGGGCTGAGACACCCCTGGTGCAGTGGGGGAAGGATGCTCCTGTCGGTCAGACACAGGGATGGGATAACCCGAATCTCATGTCATGTTGGATGAAGCCGCAAATGCTAAAAACTCATGAAAACTTTTTACAGCTGTAAACCTTAACTTTGGACCACTTTCTCGGTCCGTGCCTCAGTTTCCTGCTTTGCCAAATACAGATTATGGATTTTTTAGGGGGTATGGCAATGGTGGATCCAGGAGAGCATGTCAGCCACTCTGTGGACAGAAGCATCACCAGCTGGGGCAACTGGCCAGGCATGAGCATGCAGTGTAGGAGCAAAGGTTCCACTTGCTGCTCTGCTTGTCCCCATGCCCTCTGAAGCTAAGCCATCACCCCCCAAGCCAAATCCTGCCCACCAGCCTGTGCATTAAGTGAAAAGGACTTGAGTTAAAAGAACTGGGAGCTGCAGACAGGGAAAATAACGGTGGTAATTACAATTTAGCAGAGTTCCCAACGTACAGGGGAGAATGTACATTGAAAGTATAAGCTGCCCCTGTGTGTTTGTTAAAGAGATGGAGCAGACAAACAGGCAGAGCCCATGTCCACGGCAAGGTGCAGTCCCCCACTGCCTTGCAGACTGGTTGGGTTAGCGTTTTTTAGGAGCCAACAAATCACTGACAGTCCCTAACCCACAGCTCTTGCTTCCTCCCTCCTCAGGGCCCGGCAGGTTCCCCAACGCCTGGCACCTGCTAATGTAATAATCACAACAGGGAACAAAACTTTGTTAAAATTTCCTTAAACAGCTTTCTCCCCGGCGTGCCAGCATCTACATGTCATTACAACATGTGTGCTGCAGCTCCAAAGCTGAGAAGAGAACCTGCAGGCTCACCAAAGCTTTCCCCTCGCTCCCTCCCAGCCCCTTTCAGGGACATATCACCTTGATTGCTCAAATCTGACTGTTTCCCAATCTTCTTTCATCTCACATTGACCTCCCAGCATGGCAGGCAGCAATAATCAAAGCTGTGACACGTGTGATAGCCCTGTGCCAGACAAGGCATTAACAGTTCCTTTAGATTTAAGCCCAGTTCATACCCACCCAGTAAATAGCCTTCCCAGCGAGCTCCTCAAATCCATAGTCGGTTCATCAGAAAGCACTTGTCCCAGTTTCACAAAAGGCCTGAAAATGAGGCAAATATAAAGAAAAAGAACAAAAGCTTATGCTGGTTAAAATGTCTCTAATGCAAGAGCAACAGACAGGAGGGGAAAACATGCGCTTGTGCAAATTGTAACAGCATGCCTGATTCCAGCCGCCGGCTTACCCTCTTCAGGTGTCTTTAGGCAGCAAAATGCAGAGGTGATTGTCTCCTGTGTTGGTGTAAGCGTGGAACAAAGTGGCAAGAAATGCCAACCCAGAGCAGTAACCACGCGGTAGCGCAGGATAGCAAGAAGATCACCGGACCTTGGGGAGATGGCTTGGGTTCTCACACCATGTCAACTCCTCTGCTGATCTTTTTGCCTTGGTTTTGTTACCTGTCCTGGCTAAATTAGACTTGAGATTTTCTCAATCATCAGTTCAGTTTCCCATGCAGAAGTACTGACTCTCTGGCAGCAGCCTGAAGGGACTCTCAGGAGCATCAGGAAAGAGAAAGCTGGCCAGGATACCCGGAGACTCAAGGGAGAAGCATCAGGAATGTCAGGGGCCTCCTGCTCTAGAAAGTCCAGTTGCTGCCATGGCAGGTGTAAAAGGAAAAGCTCGGACCTCCAAACCTTCTCTTTTGTCCCTGCACCTTCCACCAACAACCAAGGAACATTTTCTCCTAACTCTTGTTCTGACCTCATTCATGCCCTCGCTGCTCCAGGAGCTGTGTCCCATCAGCTTACGGAGCTGTTTCACCTCTCTGCAACTTCTCCCATGTCAACCTGTGTTTTATCAAGTTAAACATGCTGTTCCCGACTCTTCTGCGCTCTGCTCTGTGATCTGTTTTCCATCAACTAGATCATCTTCCAGCCTTCCTCTGCATTCATGCAAGGTTAAGCTCATCCATCTTGACCTTAAGAAGTCAGACCTTACAGTCAGTGACACCTTTTTTTGTCTGTATTTGTTGAAATATCGCTCCTGGTACATCCAAGAATAGAATTTACCTCTCTGTGCTTAACAACTCAGTCACTCTGCCGTCACTTAAACCACATAGATCTCCTTGATCATTTACAGCTCATCATCTCCTGTATTATATCTGAGGCTATCGCAAGTCCTCAGATTTGTGACCTGTCATCTCAAAGTTTTTGTTTTCCGTCTCATTTCAATTATTCTTATTCTCAAGGTCACTTAGTTCTTTCAGGCTTGCATTCTCATTCTCCTCTGCATTGCCAAAACTTCCAGTGCTGTGTAGCTGGGTGATTTTAGCCTCAGGATCCCACTTTTACGGCCAAGATAACTCACAAGAAGAAAAGATCAGTTCCAAAACTGTTCAGTGAGAAACTCTTTTGGTAAATTCCCTCCAGAGAGTTGCACCTCACCCTTACAGTTTACTAATCCTCCTTTCCTCCAGCTTCACTAATAATTTCCCACATGGCACCTATCAGATACCTTACTGAAGTCTAGATAAAGGAGATCAGCAGCATTTCCTTGGTCTAGAAAATCAGGTATCTTATCAAAACAAAGCTATCATGTTCGTCTGACACAATCTACATTTCGTAAACCCGTGTTGCATCTTATCTCATTTCCCCTTTATCTCTGGGTATTTAATTGTTCTTCCCTTCAAAATTCACTTTGAAATCTCCAGTCAAGGTTAGCCTAAGAGGCTTGCAGCTAACTGGATAACTTTTTCTCTACACCTTACTACTTCTACAGTTCTCTGCTCATATGGCGTGACCCCTACGAGATGTTAATCACCTTTTCTGCTGGACCTACACTTGAATGTGGGAATTCTTTCTGACCTACAGCTCCGTGGAGCTCAGGTCACTCCGGAGCAGTGCAGTGTTAAAGCCTGGTTGGGGATATCGCAAGAGAAAGGATTTGCCTAGATAAGCCCAGGAGGGTGGTGGGACGTGATGGACAAAGACAGAGATCTGTGGGAGAAGTATTTTGGAACCTGGGCTCTGCTGGGATTCGTCATAAAAGTGAATAGTAAGGAGCCTGGCTCTACTGCTCATGCAAAGAGGGAGCGCAGGGTATTAACGAGGTGCAACCGGGCTCTTTTGTTTGTGAGCAGCTTTAAAAATGTTAGACTTATTAGCGACAGTTGTCAAAGTGCCGCTTGCAAAGTTCCCCACCATCGCAAGCGACTGACAGAGCTTTAATGTTAATTGGACAGATTGTCTCTGGTTTTGAAGAGAAAGCTGTGATTAATGAAACAACTGTTAACGAGGCTGGAGGAAAGCAGGCCCTTCACCTTCCTTCTTTTGGGAGAAGGTAAACAACAACTGGCTTTAGCTGCCCTTAAGAAGTAGCTGATTGAAGGCCCTCCTTAAGAGCAAAGCTAAAACCAAGCTGCAGAGATGAATTCAAGGAACTGAGAGGCATGAAGCACCTTCATGCCTCCAGGCGGAGGCAGAACATCCACAGCCTCTTCGGTAGTTTAATTCCTGTGCAAATTTTCCTAAATTTTTCTGAGATTTAGAGCTGACTAGAAAGCACAATCCTGGACCTTAAGTATCTTGTCCCACATAGATTCTCCATGGTCTTTTGCACTCTGTGCCTTTGTGCTGTTCTAGAGGGGGCACAGTTTGCTCTCACAATTCAGAAGTGGCTTTTATGTTTATATTGGCTACTGGATTCCGTATTTACACTCACACAATTGGCCAGAGGAATAGGTATAGTTCCTCCTTGGATATAAAACCTGAAAGGGATGAGTGTTTTTCTTATACTTTCTTTATCATTGGTTTTCCCTATCCATGGACCCTTGATCTCTGCCTACAACCCTCTGGCACTACCGCCCTCCCTGAACTTCAGATCAGCTCCCTACGGATTTCTGAAGGTGCCCATCACAGGACACAGAGCTTATAACAGACAGGACCTTAACCTTCTGTTATACACTCTTCCAGCTCTCCTTTGATTTTTGTTTCCCACTTACCTTCTGCTGAAGGAGAAGGTTGGAGCGTTTGGTGTCTGAGCCCTACCAGGGTCTTCCTGCTTTCCCAAAGAATGCACGGGTGGCTCTGTGGAGCTCTGTGGAGCCACCCAGACCCTTTACCAGCACTTAGGTCTTAATCTTCCTCTCCCTGTAGTCAGCAGCAAAACTCCAGGCTGACTTCCAGGGGACAAAGATCAGGCCTCAAATGTCTGCTTCGAGCAGTGAACTAAGAGTTCTCCCCCCTCTCTCATGATGTGCTCACACTCTGAGGTCTCTGGTCATTACTCTCCTTGCTGCCTCATTACCAGAATGTGCCATTAAAGTTTTGCTCACTTGAAAATGATCTCTTATTATCTCTCCATGGAAATTGCCCCGGCAACAAGCTTCCTTCAATATCTATCAAGCCAAAGAAAGCCATTAGAGAAATTACAGTGAGCTGCATGGATGCTCACGCCCCTTCCCTGGCAGGTAGGCTCCCCTGGCACACGGCGCCAGGTCCGCACGCTGCTCTGGCTCCATCATGAGGCCAGTGGAAGAGCAGCCAAGTGTCCCAGTCAAGGTCACTGCGACGATGGGGTGGAGGAGACCTGGAGCCCAAGCCAAAAGGAGTCCCATTTGAGGCAAGACAGGAAAAGGTGATGCCCTGGGAGCCTGGTCCTCTGTGCCCAGCATCACAAGTGTTGTTTAACAGCTAAAGAGGAGGGGAGTGGCCCAGACTATCTGCACAAATTTGGATAAAGGTTCCCAAATGGTCCTTTCTGATAGCTTTCATTTTGGGGTGTCTCCCATTAAATGGCTGGAGAGTCTCCTCTCTTCATTCTGCATGTCCATAGTGCTGTTTGCCTGGCTTCATCGCACCAGCCTGCCTTTCCAGCCCATGGAGACAAGAGACATGTCAAGGGCATGATTCATTTCACCCGCTTTAGACATCCGCACAGGACAAACTGCACCCCAGAGGTATCTGTTTCTCTCCCTTGTCTACAAAAGAAGATGAAACAGCTCACTGCTGTAGGTATCTGTGTTGCCAGATGAAGCAAATTCTCAGTGTATTATTTCCAGAGGTGCCAAAGCATTTGGTTTAGGGACCCTGAAAAATCAGGAACACCTAGTGATTACCTGTTTCCAATATATAGCACAAACCTCTGCAGAGGGAGGACTTTGTCTCTTGATATCTGGGGAAGTATCAAGCTTCATCAGAGTAATTGAGGCTGTATTTGATATTTAAAATGTTACAAAGTCCTCTGGATTCACATGGGGTGGCAGCAGACCAGGTCCCAGGTCCTCCTTTATTCTGTACTCCCTCCCACGACTCCAAGACACAACAAAGGCATGTGGTTATTATTTTTATTTCTGTTTCTCTCCCTCAGCAGAATAACAGCACTGACTTGTCTGCCACCTTCGACAACAGCGTAAGTATAAAACACTCAAGGCATTTTCAGAGAAACAAACTAGAAACAAACCACGGGAGCGGGGCCCTGCTCTGCCCTTTCTATCACCAGACTCTGCAGGTTGCATTTCCGCACTTAAGAAGAGGTTTGATTTGCTGCTTGCAGCCCTGAAAATGGTGAAAGGAAAAAGAACAGGGGCATGTCTTTATTGCCAGTCGGAGGTCTGCCTTCTGTAGGATTTTTGTACTAGGAGCCGCATCACAGCATCTCCTTGCCAAGCACCGGGTAGCCTGAGTGCAATGTGTCTCTGCTACCAGGGTTACATCTTGCCTATAGCTAAGACATACTAGAAGGAAGGATGGCAAGAGGTTATCTTCCAGGCTAGTGACAGGAGCACTGAGTTTGAGTGATCATTACGCTAGAAGCATAGACTGATCCCCAGGGGTGTCATGTGTTGGATATCTGCTTTCCTCTAGTCAGTATTGTAGCTCCTTCCAGTGCTACATATCCCTCTGCTGCATCTGTATTCTCCTACCTCTCTGCACATCTCTCTATCATGAAGCCTTGTGCCTCCTCTGAAATGACTAGAGCTTCCTTGTCCCTTTTGCTACCACCTTTTACAAGTGTAGGCCACTGGGCTCCATCTGCATTAAGCAAGGGCTGACGCATATTTGTGGGAGCAGCTGGCTCCAGGGAGATCTTCTCCATCCTGCCTGCTGTTTTTCTGGATCTTATCCTGACTTCACCATCACCCATATGGGACATTCACTCTGGTACTCACAGCCTCCCCCCCCAGCTGGAGCTGCTGCTCTGCTCAGTGATGGACAGACCCCACCACTCAACCCAGGTCCCCACGGGCTGCAATTATGTCACTAAAAAGTAACTCAAATTCTTTGATTCCACTATATTCCATTTGTATAGTTCCTCTGGCCAAAGTGCCTGGGCAAAGCGGTGTCATGGCTTAGCCCAGGAGAGGAGGGCAGAGGGGGAAAGAGAGGGAGAAAAAGGGATATTGAAAGAAAACCAGTAAATCAATAAACAAAGTGATGCCAGTACTGAAAAGCAAATGGGAGAGACGGAGAAAGAGAAGCAGGCCATGGGGGTGTGTCATGTTCTCGGTCACATCTGTTAGGGGACAGCAAGTTTCTTGAAAGAGCTTCTCAAAGCCTGCCTAGCACGTAGGTTTCCAAGGAGCCTAATTTTTGGTGCTGGAGCTGACTGTACTGGGGTGGAAGGTGTATGCAGGGGGACTATTGGGAAAGCATGTTTGCATTTACCCTCACAGTACACTTGCAGCCCCAACAAATCCCATCTTGCCAATGCCACTGNAAAAAAAAAAAAGAAAAGAAAATCTCATGCAAGAAGGGACAGGTTTTGCTAAGCACAAACCAGAAAGAAGGGCTCTGGAGGCTCGAGCAGTGTTTATGGGACTTGGTTTAGACTTCACAGCCTGCAGGACAGGGATGTGGCCTGAGATTTTTGCTGGCTTACTCAGTTATAAACCAGCCAATTAAGTCTGAAACTCCCATGAGAGGGTTTCATTTATTTCAGCTGGACCCCATACGTGCTCTCTTTCCCTGCCTGGCCAGCAGCCAGGTCTGCCAGAGCAGTCTCGGTGTTTCCTGTACCTGGAGAGGTTTGTAAGCACTCGGTTGGTTTCCACTTACAGTCTATAATGGAACTGGAAGTCAGGACTCCTGGGTTCCTTTCTTGCCTCTGTCTCCGCCTTGAGGTACAACTTCAAATAAATCATTTCCCTTCCCTGTGCTTGCCATCTGTGAAACATAGCTAATGACACTCTCCTACCTTTTAAGATTGTGCTGAGATTCTCTATAATCGCAGGGCACTATGATTGTAGCAACTGTTCTGGACTTTCCCTGTCCGAAAATGATTTTCTGAAATCTGATTGTGCTGAAGGCCGGTGTTTGCTGATCTGAGGCAGAGCAGCGGCCAGAGGGTAAAAGATCAGGAGACAGGATATGAGAGGCCTGCGATCAGCAGAGATTATAGCATCCAAGGAAGGGTATAACGAATAAAAGGACAGATCAAACTTGGTTAATATTATGTCAGGAATGGTCTTTCCAACGTGATATTCACCAACTAGGGGATGGGGTTATTTTCTGCTCTCCAGAATGAGAGTTTGCGTTTTGATATTCCTGAGTGGTGAAACATCCAGGATAGTACCTAGGCTCTTGATTTTAAAGAGGATCTAGCACCATATTCAACTCAAAGTAAATCTTTACTGATTGGATCACGTTAAATCATCAAAATGCTGATAGCGAAGGGGCTCTCAAATGTTTTTCCAGGTGTGGGGATGTTGAGTAGACAGTCACAATACAACTCTACCGCTTCAGGGAACTGAAAGAAATTTAATATTTGGGAACTGGGATAGGAATTCCTGCGTTAGGTAATGAGCCACTGCCCATGTCTCCCAGCTGCTGAAGAAAAGATTTGTCCAAATTTAGCCTGGATATACTGAGGCTCTAGCACAGTACATTTGGGGTCATTTCGCACCGGGGAAGATGTCACCGTCTAATTGAGGTTGAAAAATTGAAGGGAAACAAAGGCGACTGAAGGCCTAAATGGGGTTTGTCTATGACTACCCCAGGTGGCCAGCATTCTCAGAAGGTATTTAGCCTGGGGAGGAATGTTAATGGCAGGAGTATTTTAGAATTATATGAGTTATAGTGAAAAGCAATTTATTGCTCTTCTTGCCTTATCTCATAATATGAAAACTATGGTCTTATTCCATTAGATTAATGGTTAGGCAAATCTAATACAGGTTAAAAGAAAAAAAATACCACCACACCTGACGTACTGTGTAGTCAGTTCATTTAATTCACTACTGCAGGAGGTCAGAGAGTGATATGCTGTAGTTGGAGTTAAAAAAGGGCTCTGTAATTTTACAGCCATTAAGAGCATGTCATTATACCTGTGAATGCGGGAATGGAAATCTCAAACTTCATAATGCAGAGAAAGAATAGCCTTAGGAAAGAAATTTCCCCATCTTCTCCCATCACCTTTCACACTGCTGGGGAGTTGTATTAGGCTGGGTTATTGCCATTTCCCTTGGAATTGCCTGCTGGCAGCCACCATAATGTATGTGGGTGTTCACCGGTGCGGTGAGGCACATCAATGAACACGGTCTCATTCAGTTTACTGAACAACGCTATGTTTCCTCGCAGGATTCGAGAGCCCACTGGCTCATTGGTTTAAGGGAATACACTCTGCCTGCGCCCTGAGAGGCAGCAGCCCCGCCGTTCACCACAAGCACATCCCTCCATCTCCAGGGGATCCGTCCAGGAGCAGACAAAAAGAAAGGCAGTGCAGTTTTGGTGGCACTTGGTGCCCCTTCAACTGATAGTTCCTCTTCCTGTAGAGGCTCTTTTGTAGCTGACGTCAAAGACTGAGCCTCATGGTTTGAGGGAAAAGCAGTGAGTGTTCAGCATGGAGTCAGTGCCATGTAAGGCAATACTTACTGTCCTTCCTAAAAGCAATCTGGCGGGAACCATATTTCCATGGAAGCAAACAGCATCAGGAGCAGCCAGAGGCCTCCATGCAAGTTACTTCACCCTCTAGATACTCACAGAGCCATGAGATCAGAAGAGGTAGGAAATCTGGAGCTCCTTTCACAGTTTCCTTTTTCCCAGGGAGAACCATGGCATTCGATTCCCACTGTCATGCCCCTACTGTCTACACAAAGAGCTCAGGTGAGGAAGGCTATCATAGAAGGGTATCCTGGGTCCGGAAAAGGTGTCGTGGATGTGGCAAGAGCACTGTGAGATAATGGGACACTTTCTTGGGTGAAATATCTCCTAGTCAATGGTTTATCTGCACCTTCAGGTGCGGAGCTGCACCCGCCTCCCTGAGCAGCTAAATGGAGACAGTTTTGTTTGTCATGTTCCTAAGAATTAGCCACACGTGGAAACTCAGTGACTTTTCCACCTGCCTTTACCTTCAAAGATTGAATTCATCTGGATTTAAATTGGCATTGTTTTCTGTGTTGTGTGAGGAACTGGGGAATAGATTCATGTTTTAGTCAGGTTTTAATTTGGTGGAGAATTAAATCCTCATAAATAAGGCACAGTATTTATTCAGCATGCTTGATGAAGACACCCTTCCTATAGCTCCAGTGCAATCCTTTTTCTTTTGTCCAAGCAGAACACAGTGAAACGCAAACCATTCTGTATGCCACCAGCACACACGGCTCGCGGCCCGAGCACTCGGCTGCTGCAGGCTGGCACAGCCCCGTGGCTGGCAACGCAAACGCATCCGTGGGTACTGCACGAGGAGGTGCCAGAGCTGGCCCTGCTTTGCCCTCACATGTCTCTCTAACATTTCTCCCGAGTTGTGCAGTCACATTTGCCTCTCCCATCTCCACGTGGGAGCCTTTGCCAGCACGCTGGACGCGGGGAAAAAGGCTGACAGTACAGCAATAGGGCAATGTGAGTTATTTCCTCCCCTGCGTGGCTGAAAACTTGCTGTGCCGCCCCACTGCCCGTCTCCACAGAGAAACAGTTAGATGCTAAGTAATGGAAATGTGCTGGAGAGCATTTCCTGGGCTTAGGTGAGAGATTAGCCTTCAAGCCACCTTTGGCAGGAGCAGCCAGCTCAGGCCCTGAAGTAAAACGTGGTTTATCCAGCCCCGTGGCTCAAACTTCCCTTCTGGCTTCCCTGGGCTTCCTGGCTCCTCTGAAATTACAAGAGGAACACACACCGCTCTGCTCCGTGCACTCCTGCTGCCGGCCGTTGGACTCTTCCACCAGCCTCGCCAGCATCCCAGGCTCCAAATGGCCTTTCTCCAGCTCAACTAATCTGTCACTGCCGAATCTGTCAGCTGGCGGATAATGTATGTGCACGAGCTCTGAGGTGGGTAGGGAGGAATGGCACGGACCCAGGATTTGCAATGCACGTGTCCAGGGGAAGGGGCAGGGGGGGAAAAGCTGCAAACGTGATGCTTTTCTCTCCCCATTTATAACACTCTCCCCATTTATAGTATGCTCCCCATTTATAGCACGCTCCCCAGCCTGCTATACTGGGAGTAGCTCACGGAAGCTGGTGCTTTTGTAGAAGATTTGGCTGATACTGAATTAATCCCAAATTTTCCCTGTCTCCCTGCAAAGTTCCCCTGAGCAACCTGCGTGGCCGACACCTGCCAGAAAAATCACAGCAGGGTGTTTGGGGCACAGCCAGCTTTTCAGGAGTGAATCCCCTGCTCTCCTGGGTTGATGGGGGTAGCGCTGCCTCCCAGCTCCCAGTGCCTGCCGCTGCGGATGAGCAGATCCACGGTCACGGGGTCCCCTTGTCAGGCCCACCCAGGGTTGTAAACCCACAAGCTGTGCCTGTGTGCGCCCCGGCGTCCCCCGCTACACCCCATCTGCGCCGCGCAGAGGAGCTGCAAGACTAGACCCCGGGTGGCAGGAGCCCAGGTTGGCACTGCTTCAGTTGGAGACCATCCACCGGCGACAGGCCGTGGTAGGGCTGTGTTTCACAGCTTGTGAATCCCTGTCACTGCCTGGGTTCCTCTGCACTCTACATGGCAACCAACACCCCCCTCAGACCTCTAGCTTCCCTGTTAAACAAAGCTCCTTATAATTAACCGTGCCCAAAAAATCCTGCCCCTTCACACGCAGGCCACCATCCCCTCCCTGCAGAGCAAGCTGTCCGTTTCAAAAGACATAGGTCAAACACCAGCCAGGACTTTCAGTAAAACATATTCAAAATGATGCTATGGCAAGTAATTATGGTGATCCCTGCCCTGGAGATCAGCAAGGGCACTCACAAAGCAGTAGAGCTAATCTCTTTGTGTGAGTGGTAGGAGGAATCTGAACTCCTGCATCCATGTCCAGTTACCTGGATCATGTGCCATGGACACACACGTGCTCCTAGAAAGCCCCAGGAGCTTTACCGGATGTTGGAGGAGGCACTGCCTAGTGCATAGTGCAGGGCAGCCGAAAGGCTTGACATTGAGCTGATGAACCAAACAACACTCAGCCTCACCGCAAGCGCCACGTCGCCCAGGAAGACGGAGAGTGCCTTTGCAAGGCACGCTCTAATTGCACGGAGCTGCGGCAGCTCTTGCAGTGCCATCTGCATTACTATGTCAGCTGGACACTCAATCACGAAGAAAACAATAAACACTTAGAAACAGGGTACAGCAATGTGGCGGATGGCCTTCGAAACACGCTCGGTTCCCCCACCAAAGGAGCAGGTTTTTCTACTCGATGCTCTCCTTGTGAAGCCAGAGAGGCAGAGTCCCGCTGCATGTTTCTGGTGACACAGAAAGTAAACAGTAATTTACCACCCACTCCGCTCTCAAGTCCTTGCTAAAGAATTGGGACCTGCCATTGGGGCCTGAGCACTTCCTAACTTCTCCGGTGGCCCCAAAAGCTGTCAACTTCTGTGTCTGTACTGGAATCCAGGGAGTTTTGCTGATCTACACCTGCAGATTTATAGAAGATTTTAATACAGTAATTACAGACAAACCAAATTTTCCTGTCCTTTACACTGAGCTCCTCATGCACCTGCTCTCCCTCCAATTCCAGCTCTTTGGAGCAGGTTGTCTGTGCCTCTTCTGCAGGATTGCCCCCATGTAGAGTCAGATCCTCAGTCGGCATAGGGAGAACTGACCCATCTGCTTGGCATCCTGATGTTCCCTCATGGGAGACTCAGTGGGATGCTTCCCCCCTAAATTCAGCTGGCCAGAAATCAAGCATTTAGTATAAACGGATCATCTGGACTTTTTCTATGGTCACTGGAGAAAGACTGGTATGTCCCAAGACAAATGATTGCCACCACACAGTGGGTGTCCAGGGAAAGAAAGGTTGAATTACCACCTTGTCAGGGCTATGCAAAACAGGGAGAATGTGAAACTTGCTTGATTTGGCTAAAAAACCTCATCTGCCCCTGGGGTAAGTCAGTAAAGCTCTTCTAAACCATGCCAACAGCACATTTGGATTGATCAATAGCCCTGGCTCAGCTATCCTTGATATGCAGTAGCGCTCATCTACAGCAATTACCTAAAAGCCTGGGAAGGGGGAGGAGATCAAGTAATTTAGCAAGGGGACAGGGCCTTTGCATTGATTAAAAATGTAATAGGATCTTTGTGATGGCTTCAAAGTTGCCCCTGAGGTACTTCATCAGCCAGAGGCAGAAGTCCCAACACTTTGCCTCTGTTCTCCAGCCCAGCAACCCAACCGGAGTCAGGGGACCTCCTTTAGGGGAAGACAGTGCTTCCCTGGGAGGGGTTGTCTCTGCAGCCCAGTCACAGCAGCAGTGGATGGGAGACAGAAAAGGAGAGAGAGATGTGCCAGGGATTAGAGAGCACGGGAAGAGGGGCAGGGCCAGCATGTTTAAATCGATGGAACAATCAGTTGGAGGCTAAAGCAATTTTGAGATTAGGCCTCCTTTATGGAAAGCAGTGATCTCTTTTTGATGAAAAAGCCATCTCAGCCTATTGTTGTAATCTTACCTCTGCTCATGCAGTTTCCCTGTGTCTCATGGCTGACCCACTTCCTTCAGCTCCTTTCCTTGTTTCCTTCAAGTGCAGTTTTAGCTCCAAACTACATAAACACCTTGTTTAAATTGCTTTAATCTCCAAGTGCTCTTTCTATTGATCTGAAACAGTTAAGCTGCCAATCAGCCCTTTCTCTTCACAGGGTGGACCAGGGAGGAAGATTAAAATAACAAACAAACAAAAGGCGGATGGGCAGGGAAGTTAGTCTGAATTTTGCAGCAGATGCTAGCTCTTGGGAACCTGGAAAGAGGTGAAAGGAAGTCCTTCCAGATGCTGAACTCGATAGAAGGGCCCCATCCAGCACAGAGGGCAGCGTCTGATGCCCTGCAATGCCCAGTTCCTAACTAATGTAGGACCTCGATATCTCTTCATAGAATCACAGAATTGCCCAGGTTGGAAGGGACCTTTCAGATCATCGAGTCCAACCATCAACCTGACTCTGACAAAACCCATCACTAAACCATATCTCAAAGCACCACGTTTGCCCGGCTGTTACATCCCTCCAGGGATGGTGCCTCAACCCCTTCCCTGGGCAGCCTCTTCCAATGCTTGACAACCCTTTCAGTGTAAAAATTTTTCCTAAAATCCAATCTAAGCCTCCCCTGGTGTAACTTGAAGCCATTTCCTCTTGTCCTACTGCCTGTTCCTTGGGAGCAGAGACCGCCGCCTGCCTCTCTACAACCTCCTTTCAGTTAGTTCATGCTAAGTGTTGTGTAAATACTTCTAGGAGACAACCTCAGTCTTCCTAAGTTCGCAGTCAGCACTGATAAGACAGATAAAAAAAAAAAAATTATAAGAGAGAGGTAAACAGATGCACAGATAGAAAAAGTAGTTTTTCCAAGGGCAGTGCAGGAGTCCAGTGAAAGACTGTCTCCTGATGTGGATCTAGCATCTCATCAAAAAAGCTCAGTAAACACACTCAGGGTGACTTTTTTCTGAAGCAGCGAGGAAGCGAATGGACCTGTACTCTTACGGACACACATGGCATGTGAAACCCAGCCTGCCTGCAGCTCTGCCCCCGAGGGCTGTGCAGAAATGCCATCGAAGGACGTCTGAGCTGGGCCATGGGAACTGCGGATGCTCTCGCAGTCTCACGAGATACATCCCCTGGCACGTTCCCTCGCTTGGATAACATACCAGGCCATCTGCACTCAGGACAATCCTGATGGCAAGCTTGAAGCAGCGAGCTATTATTTCATCATTACAGCAAGGATAATGACAGGGCCAGAGAGGCTGATTGCTGCTGGAGAGGTCAACGGTCAAGGAACTAAGAAGGGGAATAAAGATGAGGCATAGCACACACGGCTTTGCAAGAGGCGTGCAGCAGGCTTAGCCTTGCTCTAGTCAGGAGCATTGATCGCTAAAATGAAGCTGAGGGTCTCTACTTAGAGCCTTCAAAGTGGAAATGTGCCAAAGTCCAGTCCAGTGCTAGTCACACACGCTGAAAATCCATCAATTATTTTTTAATTTTTTATGCAAAGCCAGTATTAGACACAGCAGCGCTCACATGCTGCATGGGCTTCCTCTGTCATGCATGGGCTGAGGAGGAAGCTCTCTGGTGACCCCCTTGTTTCTGCCCCCTCCCCGTAAATGTCTTTTTTACAGCCTCATGAGCGTGACAAGGACTCACCCTCTACTCAGCTCTCACAAGAAGGAAACCGAATTTCCCAGCGCTCTTCCCCTTGCACCCAGTGCAGAGGGATTTCCAGGGAGATGCTCCATCTGCTTTGAGTGCTGAAACCTTCCGAAGGTCATGGCCACAGAGGGACAACGGAGCGGGGAGATGCCAACCCCAGCGGGGCTGGAGGGAGGCAGGGTGAGACGCGGCGCTTGCCGCAGTGCTTTGCTTTCCCCAGGGCTGAGCTGCTGGTCCTGCGGCTGGAGCACACCCTGGGAAGGGTTCACAGAACAGAGAGGCCTGAAATTGATTGTCTCATTCATTTGAATGTTTAAAATAATAATATTTAAAAAAAAACCCACACCACTCTCTTTGAATGGGTTTCTTTCCCCTCGAGCAATTGAGGCGGCTGCTCGATTTCCATTTGGCCTCGAGATCCTTTTATTGATATGCTATAAAAATTTGCATGCAGTGGAAAGGTTGCCGGAGAGCTTGCAGTCGGAAGGTTGCACCTTTCTAGCTCCGGGGGCTGAGGGGATTTTGCTTTCTTCGTCTGATTTTTGGGAGCAAGAGCGGGAATAAAGACGGGGGCAGAGGGGTCACAGAGGAACCAGCACAGATAAAAAAAAAAATAAAAGATCACTGTCTGCAAAAAATGAAGCGACTGTCCCGCAGACAACAGTCTCCTATGTTACGCTGCATTAGTCCACTCTCAAAAGGCACCAGCATTAAAGGCAAAAGAAAGTCCTGGAGGGAAAATACTAGGTGATGAGAAGAATAAAGACAGCATAATGAAATGAAATAAGAGGTAGGTTTAAGATTAGATGGACAACTCGCCTTTCATTTCTGGCTATAAAAATACTTCCTTGTTAAACCCTTACTAATATTCTTTGGTCAAATGGGAGGCAAAGGGGAAGGAAGGCATTGGAGGGATTATTGCGATTTTTTTGGCACGACAGGCAAGGCTGGAGGGGGAGCAGCAAACTGCTTCCACATGGGGGAGCTTCAGAAAATCCAGACATCCTGGAGAAAACCTTCTGGAGGCTGGTAGAAGACAACTACACAGGGAGCGGTGAAATATGGAGAAGGAAAGATGTACGTCAGCACTCCCTTTCTGATGATAGAGCAAAGTGTCGTTCCAGGAAAACAAGCACATTTCCAGAAGGGAAAAGAGAGAGGCTATAAAACAAGCAGGATTTTTACACAGACTGGGTTGATTTCATGGTTTTAGAGGACTTCAATCACATGAATAAAGATGGTTTTCCCCAGCTGTTAACAGCTGGCCGATGGCCATCGCGCACAGCAGCAAGGGCCAGAGCAGAGAACGCAGCAGCCAGAGCCGACACTGGTGGGTGAAGACTATGAGAACAGGACAGCGAGGGGCCTGGGGAGAGGTGTCAACTAAAATAGAAAAGGACAGCACCAGGGCCACAGCACAATGACTTAATCTGTGGGTTTGTTCTGCTCTGTAGGGGTGGGCTGATGTGACACCCACGCACTGAGCAACAGCTGGCAACATCTGCCAGGGCTCCTCCTCTTCTTCAGCTTTCAAACACTTGCTGTCCTCATCAGTTCTCCTTACTTCTCCTCCCCTTGCACTTCCTGACTGCTGCAGTTTGCTTTTTTTTAATGAAGTCCCTATCGGGGCTTCCAAGGGGAGGTGCACAGAAGTCAGGAAGAGGAGGGAGTGGTGCCTTCCAGTCTTTCAGGTTAAAATTGCAACCACACACATATGCATACACATCAAAACAGCAAAGCAAAGAAGGAAATCAATAGCCCTGGTCAAAACTCATTTTCAAATCTGAACGAAGCTTGTGATTAGTAGAGCCCCACAGAAGCCAGTCTTTCCAGTCTTGATCTGATCCTTAAATGTCAGCCTTGCAGAATCATAGAAAATTAGGGATGAGCAGGACTTACAGATGCCACATAATCTATCCCCGTGTCGAACAGCCCCATATGCATGAGATTCACCAGTAGCGGGAAATATCAGGTCTTTTTCATGGTTTGCTGCTGTGTTTGGACTAGAAAAATGCAATGTGCAAAATCTGCTTTCTTTTACTGAATTTCCCCCACCCCTGAAGGCCAGGAGTCCCAGGATCTCCAGCACGAGCAGGGCTGATCCCAAACTCAGACCCTCCTCATCGCTAGCTCTGCTAGGGTTTAGCATCTTCCCCACTGGGTTAAAAATGGGGTGGGGAGAGTTGGGAGGAACGATCATGGAGGAGGAGTAAATTCAGACAACTATAATTTTGTCTCTAAAATTAGCGATTTATTTTTTTTAACCTGTATTTTTTCCGAATGACACCTTACCGCCACAGGCAATAAATAAGCTGTGATGGGGTGGGAGGGTAGAGGGGCAGGCAGGGGTAGATGGGGATATGAGAACGTGAGAGGGAGGAAATGAGGAAAATAAGCTCTGGCCACCTGAGCTCATTTCTGAAGGTGGACATAACCAGTGATTAGCAAAGTCCGACTCAACCGCTATTATCTCCTCCCTAGCCTGCGACGTAAATGTCAGCTTCCTGCAGCAGGGAGAGGACCGCTAATGGCTGCGGCACAGCAAGGAGGGGCAAGGAACTTCCAAACGAGCTTGACATTTTCTTAACCTGAAACAAAGGGAGGCTGTGAAAGGCCAGGGAAGGAACCCATCGGAGTGACTGAGAGGGCTGTAAATGAAGAGTAAGACCTCGCTTGAGCACAGCCATTTGTAACGGGCTGTGACAGAGGGTGAGTCGTGGGAGTCTGCACTGGGAGGGGGTGCCAAGAGGGTGGGTGGAGGAGCAGATGTGTTCGCACTCCCTTTTGGCAAAGAGGATAATAACATTTGCCTTCTTTAAAGGGAATACTGATGAATAGTTAGTAAGCCTGGGCTGGGCTGCTTTCCATAGGCTCACTGTCTTCTCTGAGGGCTTTTCATATGGGAGGATTTGAGAAGCAGGACCTCGAAGCTAAATAAAAGAGCTACACAGCAGGGATCATTCCCTTTCTTTTTCATCCTCCTCAGGGCAAAAAGGAGATCTCAAAGTTTTATGGGCTGAACTGGGAGGGGGAGCACAATGAGCAGGTTCCCTCAGATGAGTCAATGTATTGATGATCAGCACGGTCACCTGAAACATGGCAAATGCCGATTCAAGTCTTTGCCTCAGCCTGGTTCAGAGCAAGGCTGCTGTAAATCACAGCGCCGTCACTCTTTGGGTGACAGTCCTGCGTACCTCACCACCGTGATTTAGTTCTGCATCTCTGCCCATCAGACTTGTCCCAGTTAGGAATTCCTGTAACCTGGTTCATTTCTTCAGAAAGAACTGACGTCAACCCACGAGCATTTTCCAATTAAAAACCATTTCAGGGAAATGAGGGCATAATAAAGGATCTGTGGTGCTGGTTCAGACCAAAGGTTCCTTAACCCCTGCCTCAGAGAGCAGACTGCAAAGCTTCAGAGAGGGTCTAAGACCAGGATACACACAGAGTCATCAAATCCTAGAATCACAGACTGTGTTGGGTTGGAAGGGACCATTGAACGTCATCTAGTCCAACCCCCTGCAGGGAGCAGGGACATCTTTAACTAGAACGACCCTTTCCGTTGCAAGTTTCCAAAAGTTACGTCTCTAACTACAAGTAGTTTGTGCCGCTGGAAGAATACTTGGCTTTAAGGTGCACCTCAAGTTACTAGGTCTCATGGAACTTCCCTTGAACCAACACACAGTCACCACATTATTTTTGCTACACAAAGGTACGTGCGTGGTTTTGAAAAAGCTGCTTATTACAGTTCAGTGGAGAAGGATAGACCATATTTTATCACAGATCCCCTTGTAAGGTTCATTATTGATTTTAATGTACCTATGCCAAGAGGCAACAACGGGCATAGTTTTTTAAAGAGAAGGAAGGAAGATTAAATATACTCAATCCTTGTCACCTGAGCAAACATTTATCCATCCGATTGTGTGTGATGAGAAGTCTCTCTTCCAAAGAAGGAATTAAATTTTAATAGGACAGAAACATGTTTGTAGGGCTGTCATGGCCCAGGATTGGAACAGACTACAGCACTGCAGGGAAACACCAGAGGCTGCCGACAGAAGAAAACCAGAAGGTAATAACTTATGCCTGAAGCGACTGATAGTAGGGAAGTAGGTGATGCAGGACAGGAGTGATGTGGAGTGTCCTAGCCACTGATGGTAGAGAAATTCCTTGCTCAGAAAGGAGGCAGAGCAGCCCCCAGCATGGCCCTGGCTGTAGTTACTGCTCACAAAAGTGATGCCAAAGTTACAGTGAAAGCCAGGAAAATCTCAGTACAGACAACAAGGTGTACACTCACTGCCAGGGGCCTTCCCAGCAGCAGGACTATGTTTACAAGTAAGCCTCTTCCCTTCTTTGCAGACGGGCTTTGCTCCAGTTGGGGAATGTTTAGCCTTTCCAGGTAACACCGGGCAAGCTCACTACTAACGAGAAGGTTAATAATCTCCTTGCGTGGGCAGAGAAAGGCGAACACCACAGGGGAAACCCTTGCTGGGCTCTTCAGGTGACAGCCCAGGGCCAGAGTGAAGCGGGGGATAGAAAGTGCACTAACGAACTGGACCAGTGGAGGCTGGTAAATGGTTTGGGCAACTCGTGCCTCCTCTGCCATGCTTGGTACCACAGAGCGGGCACAGCCCCTGCGTGCACCGAGGTTCTCTCCGTGCTCCGAAGAAGAACTGACTTTACCTCCTGCCCTTTAGTGGCCTCCGCAGCTTCTTACTTCCAGTCATTACCAGCCACGGTCCGGATTTAATGAGGCCAGAGTTCACTGGATGAAATAAATGCAGGTCCCCGAACCCTCTAAACCAAAGCTAATGAAAAATATATGCTCCCTCACTCCTGCTCTCATTTTCACATCCTGCAAATTATCTCTGCTAATGCACGCAACTCTCTGCTCCTCCGCGGCTTCAGATGCTGAACTTTGAGTCTTTGTCACATCAGCCGGCACCAAGTAATTCCGTACAGAAGTCTGACATTTCCAGTTGAAAAAAATAAATTGATTAAAATTCAACAGGCATGTAGTGTTCAGCTTTTAAAGGTCGGCAAATCTAAGGAACTATCAACTGTAAAATAATTCAGCATTTAGAGGGGAGGGGCAGCTGGGGGGGTCTTGGGGAGAGGGAGGGAGGGAGCGCAGAATGTTAGGATCATTTACTGCCTGCGTTTTGCTGTCAAGAACATAATTACAGGCAATTTAATTATCATGTAATGGAAATGGTCCGTCTTCCTTAGCATCACAGCCCAATCCTCCTTTGCCTCCCTGGGCGCTGTGCAGCGCTGACCCGGGGAGGGGACTCTAGCAGTGACCGGGTGTTCCTGTGTGTGAGTGTCTACAAGGGGACCTTGGAGAATGACAATGGCTGATGTGTTTATACTGCTTCTCATGTTGGAGACTGGATCCGGCTCAACGGCAGGAAATTTTCAGTCGTGCAGTAGGAGGAAGAAGGATCAGGCTGTTGGTGAAATAGTGGTAGAAATTCGCTACTGAGAGAACTGCTTTCACATGGGAGGTATGAGTTTACCCAGGCAGCGGTCCTCTTTCTAGCATGCTGCTGTCTATTTGGTCCTGTGCGTACTAAGAGCTCCACTGAATATGGAAGATAAAATGGCCAAGCACAGCCCCATAAGTGAGCTACAGAGATGAGTACTAACCCCAGAGGAAATTAGGTCAGGGTGTCAAGAGTTGGCCCATCCATCCCACATTGCTGGAGTTCTATCAAGACCTAAACCCCACATCTTGAAGTTCCTCCAGTTCTGCCATCTGGATTTTGCTTTTTAGGATCTGTACTACCCAGTTTTGAGTGAGATCAGGTTAGACAAACAGGAAGCAAAGCCCCTTTCACAAACCTTGACGGACCACCAAAATTTACATGAACAAGAAGCCTGGACACTGAAGTTTTCAGCTTGAGCCTCTTTTGATATGTTACAAGTCACTAATTAGGACACTCTCCCTTCCCTTGATTGCACTGTGCATGTATAATTCATGTTATCTAATGCATGGGTTCTCCTCTTCCTTCTCCCTTATCCCACCCCCTTGATAAAGTCTTTGTTCTTCACACCCTTTTGTGCATGAACTTGAGACCAGCTCTTTCCAGCCTGGAGCAAGTTTGGTTTCACTGTAAGTCAAGGAATGCATCTCATGGGAAACATCTCCTAGAGCTTAGCAGTAAAGAGCAGAGGAGGGGCTGGAGGCCACCTGAGTGGGTTCTGGGGCAGTGACCTGTGAGCAGTGGGCTCTTGGCCTCCTGCTGGCTTTCTGACCCATGGCTTAGCAGGAAATGGACAGTGTGATGATCTGATCGCCTTTCCCAGGGACAGGATCACAGCCCTGTTGTACAACCCAACTGTGACCCCTACAGGTCTCTGAAAGGAGAATCCTGATCTCCACAGAGGCAGGCACAGGGAGAGGAAGAGTGAGGAAGGCATCTCCTCCACCTTTATCACTCAGTACCCCTGAATGTCAGGGCACAGTTGATATACCTGTGATTTGTTGTTCCTTGTAATATCAAAATTCTCCTCTTGCTCACACAGGTGCCGTGCCATCGACTTTAGTGGGACAGGATCACTGTGACTGAGGAGAAAAACATGGTCCATGAAGCTGCTGGTGGATCGTGCTCTCCAGGCCAGAGACCACCAGAAGGACTCAGCTCCAGGGAGGAGAGCAAGGTGGCTCCTACCGCGAGGTGGCTGTAGGAAACTTCTCCGGGGGAAATTGTGTCTCAGCAACAGGCCAAATCAACCTTGAAAAACTGAAATAAGAGGAAAAGAAAGAGAAAGAGAAGGCCAGCAGGCACATTGTTATTGCCCTGTCTGTCGCCCCAATGCTGCTGTGTGCCAGTACAAAGGAGAGGCAGAGGAAAGGAAACACTGTCTTCTTCACTTAAAATGCTCCCAGCCTAATCTTGGCTAACTCAGCTCCATCCCTGGGCCTCTGTCTTGCCTTGTCTCAAGAGGAATCCGCTACAGTGCCTCACTGCAAGCTCCTGCTAAGCTTTTGATCTCACTGGCACTTACATCACTGGAAAAGTCCCCCTGCCTTTCACCTTGCCTTTCACCCTTTTGCAAGCTGTGGGACACCCACATCCCCACACTAACTCCACCAGAGGGACTTGGCTCTTCCACCTCCACATAGCAGACCTGGACCTCTCTTCTCCCAGACCACGAACAGACAGCCAGCGTCTCCAGGGCACTACGCACTTGCCCTGGATCATGGTGGATCAAGCCCAGCACAAGTATCAGCACACCACCAGGAGACCCTCCAGATCCTAATCCTTCTGGCAGAAAACCTTATAGCTGAAACTTGTGTCAGGGAAGGAAAAGGAATCCCTTCATCTCCACAACCCATCAGCGTGGAGCTTGCAAAGCCTGGACCTGGGGAAGGCGGGTACCACAACTCCCCACTGAGCAGGGCTTGTGGATGGCAGCACCCAGGGCTCGCTCATAAATCCGCAGCAGCCGGGTGAGCTGCTCTGCCTCCTTCCCCCTCCCACCGTTACACAGCAGCCAAAAAGCACCATGTTGATTATTCAAGAGTGGACTCTTAACAGCTCTAATCAGTTGATAATCCAATAACACACTCAGCCGAGCTGCACTCTCAGCTCCCAGGTTCCTGCCGCTGCGAGAACATTTACAGCTGCGTCGTGTCGATAATAACCGCCCGGCGGTCAGGGGGAAAGCACAGCAAATGACTCCCCGCTCCCTGCCGCCTCCTCAGCCAGGTCAGGAACAGGCAGCCCCTTCTTCCCCATCTCACCCTGGCCTTCCCCTGGCCCCCTCCGCCTGCCATGGGAGCAGAAGGCAGCGCAGCCGGCTGCTGGTGGGGTCTTGTCTGCTGCCTTGCATGCAGCTGCGCAACAGCCCGGCTCCTGGGATGCTCAGGAAAATAAGTTGCCTGTTCTCTTGAGCTAGCCCCCTGGCAAAACTGCTTTCAGTGTAATAAATAAAAGGGGAAGCATCAAATCCATCATTTTGAGGGCTTTTGAAATGCAAGATGCCAGGGACCAGCCAGCACAGCCTCAGGCCCTTTCAGTTCTCCAACACTTCAGCACAAACTGTGAGCACTCAGCCTGGGTGGCCTGGAGCCAGCAGGCAGGGAGAGACATTAAATGCAGAAATATCCCTTCCTCCGCACCACCTCAGCTTTCCATCCCCAACCCCATCCTGAGGCAGGCAGAGAAACCATTCACACCTGCTTCTCACTGCTCTCACAGCCTGATTTCTCAGCTAGAGAGGTTGGCTGAGGCTCCTGGCAAAGTCCTCTCTCTCTTTTCACCTCACTTTCCACTCATCCATTTTCCATAACTCCCCTTGTCCACCCAAACCCCTCACTGGGTCTTTGGGTCTTTGTTTACCGTCTGGGCTCAGCCCCCTCCTGCCCCATACAGGGTGTGCCTGGCCCTGCCTCATTAATCAATACCCCTCATTAGCCATGTGATTACTGCTCATTTCTTCGAGGTGTCAAGACTGCACTAGCAAAAAAAGGTGTGGAAAGCCATTTCTGGACCTAAATACAGATTTTCCATTAAGAGATTAAAACAATTTTCCCATTCATTGACATGCATAATTGCATCTATGTGTGCATGTGTATGTGTTAGCATGTACGCAGGAATTTGTGTGATTATTTCCTGTAACATTTTACTTGGTAGATTTAGTAACAAGACAAAAGGGTGTGAAGAAAGCTCTCTCCTTACTGTAACCCCTTCTTGTGTACTGGGAGAAAAAAAAATAAAAAATAAATAACCCAAAGAGAGAGACCCGTGCTGGGTATCTAGCTCTCACAATGCCCAAATGCCTCCGAACGGTTATTTTTCATGGGCACCCCCATGGAGCGGTAAAATGCATTGCTCCTCATAATATTAAGATGCTGGGGTCTAACGAAAATTCAAATGGGGTTGTTGCTCTGGACCTGGCCTCCTCCACAGGCAGGGGGCTGTGGGCACTGCGCACCCAGGGTCCCACGCTCCCCGCGGGTTCACGCTGCTCTTTTCTCTCCTGGTGCAAAACTTCCTCCAGCTGACACCCCGCGGTGGGGCACACTGGGGTGCTCTTCCCCCCCTTCCTCCTCCTCCAGAGATGCTGCCGGTTGCCATGGCAATACTGCCGGCCACCCTCACCCCCTCCTGGTCGCCCGTCCTCACCGCAGCCTCCCGCAGCCACCCAGGAGGTGCCCAGGGGGGCTGTGGAGGAAGCAGTCACCCCCAACACACAGATTATCACGGACCTGCCCCGCTCCACCCCATCCACCTCTGCCCAGAAGCCAACTTGGTCCCCTCTGCCCCTTCTCCTGGCTGGCCCCAACCTCTCCCTTTTCCCGCAGATCCCAGTTATTCCTGGATGTCAGTTCCCTGATGCCGCAGCGGGCATTACCTCTCACCCCTCAGTGCTCGGGGCTGTAAATCCATCAGCGTTCACGGCCGTGGGAGTGGGACACGCACATGCTCGTGTATGAGGACCAAAACACGAGTATGAGGACCAAAAGAAAAGTACATTAAAATCCAGAGCCCAAACCTCCTTCTCGCCTGCCCGGCACATGCAGCAAAGGGAGTCCAGCCTTTCCCCTTGTGCTGCTTATTTTGGGTAGAGAGTGGGGTTTGCTCTCTAGAGATTGCGATAGATAGATTGCGATATCCCCAGTGGGGCTCTTCTGCTCTATTGTGTGCGTAATCCCCTCTGTAAAAACCAGTCCTGCCTGATTATACGCTTAGGCAAGAGGCTAGAAAAAGCCCCAGGGACACTAAGGTTCTCTGCAGAAGAATCTGGGAAGAGCTGGGTTTCTGGGACTGAAAACAAAGTGCAGAAGTGCTACTGGCTCTTCCCTGTTTTGCAAAAATCTTCACAGCAATAACGATGCGTGCGGGGGGCTGGGGCCACTGCAGACGTGTCCGGAAGATGTCCTCTCTGGTGCAGCCAGGGGCGAGGAGCAGAGGAGCTCGCCCAGCACATCTCCAGGGAAGGACTTTCTGGAAGAGCCTCTTCAGAGCTGCAAAAATGCAGCTGGTGGCACCGTGGCTCCACGGCCGCGGGAGTGAGCGGGGTCTGGACGTGACCACCCCGCCGCTGGTTTCAAGGTCCTGGCCCTCGAAACTCTAACTCCTCTCCAGTCCTTTCCAATTTCACATTAGTTGGGGCAGTGTACATAATTTAACATGATCTCACCGGGCCATGGAAGGTCCACACAGGTCCTGACCAGACTCATTTCACGCTCCGGGCACAGGGTTAATCCATAGGGATACGGTGAGCTGCCTTCACCTCCCCTCTCCCAGGGCAACCTTTCTGACACATGTAGGGTCCAGGACCAGGACCTGAGCGAAGGGGAAAGACTCATCCATGTGCCAAGACCCAAGTGCCCTCTACCAGAGCCTTTGATCCCCTTTTCCGGGGCTTGGGAGGTGTTTTTAGGCAGAGCGTGGGGGGTGAGGATGGGCAGGGGGTGTACAGACAGCACGAGAGCTGGGTACATGGATTGATGGGCTGGAGGAAGCCATGCATCATGGCACTTCAACATCTCCAGGGCATCCTCAGGCTTTTCTCTACATTTGTCCCTTGGTCTCTTTGGTACATTCCCTTCGCAGCCTCCATGAGGAGAGGCCCAATTAGCAGAAACAGCTTTCCAGCGGAAACCACTGGGCTGAGACTCCCAGCTCATTTCACATATCGCTGGACCCTGCAAAGCCACGGCTTGGTAATGGGCTTTCTCTCAGCGCTTGGGCCGGCGCCGACGGCTGGGTGGTCTGTCACGGTCCCCAGCACAACCCACCCCATCCTGAATACCACCCTTCTGTGCCCTGGGCATTCCCACTGGGAAGCGGGGAGGATGCCCAGCGTTTCCTCCCGGGGTTTTGCAGGGATCTGCTGGCACAGAATGCCCAGTGAGGAGCTGCCGCACGGATTTTTGGCGTGTTTGAGGGACAGAGCCCCTCTCTTCACGGCGGTTGTTTCAGCTGCGCNCCGGGGTTTTGCAGGGATCTGCTGGCACAGAGTGCCCAGTGAGGAGCTGCCGCACAGATTTTCCGGTGTGTTTGAGGGACAGAGCCCCTTTCTTCACAGCGGTTGTTTCGGTTGTGTACTCTTTGGGGTATGTTTGATGTGAGCCGTGATAATCAGGTGTCCCCCGGCCCTCAGCAGGAGGCGGCTCTTAATCAGGAGAGTTTCTGCCGTGAGTGGTACAAAGCGTGCGGGAATCTGCCCTCGGTCCTGCCTCCTGCGGCTCTCTGTGGCTCACCGAGAGCAGGGCTGGGGAGGGCAGGGGGACGCCGGCCAGTTTGGGGCAGGAAACATGGAAAAGGAGAGTGCCAGCACGCCCACCACCAGGCAGCAGCGTGGCGATTTGGGGATAGTACCTCAAACATTTGGGCAGCGCCTGGTAGGACGGGGACCCACGGGAACCCGACCATCCTCCTGTGACAGCCACGTCCCCGCTGCCACCTCCTGCGCTGGCTGCGGCCAGGAGCCCTGCAGGGGCTGTCACCCGCCAGGGTCGAGCCCGCACCCAGGCTGGGGTTTGGCAGGACCTGGCACGCTGGCACCACCGCACTCTGCTCCGTCACTGCGCATCCAGGGCTCCCCAACCCGGCTCGGCGTCGCATCCCCTCGCTGCCGCTCTGCCCCCTCCTTCCTGTCATCCAGTGACATAATGGAATCAAATTAAAGCCCCATTTACCAGTTTTATTGCCTATTATTTATAATACTCCAGCTCCAAAGTGCTGTTTTATAGAGTGCTTAAGCTGCCATTGCTGGATAGAGTTTGCCATAAATGTCTCCACATGCACAGAACATAATGTCCTCGTGTCGTGCAGGAAAAGGGAAGAGATTATTCTCAATTATTTCATATAGTCTGTTTTATTGTCTTATTGTAATAAACTGTCATACCCTACAACACTTTAAAATCAATAGTTTGCATTAAAAGTAATGAAAAGTAGTTATTAATCCCGCTTAGTGCTTCCGCTCTTCCGTTCACCGCGAGGCCCTGGAAGAGGGAGCGGGTGATAATTATTCATTTCCGATCAATAGGAACATTTCCCAGCGCTCCTGTGTGTATCGCTGCTCGTGCAGCTGTGCGAGTTAATGGGGATGGAGGGCAGGGGTGCAGGCTGGGGGCTTGGCCGTGCCTCAGTTTCCCCCCCCATCATCAGTGCCCGAGGGACAGAGCGGTTTTGTTGGAGAAGGAAGCTGGAGTTTAAATGCGAACGGAGCAGGGGGTTGTTTAGTTTTGTTTCGTCTGCGAGAGAGCTGCCAGATTTATGGCACATGAGGGATTTTTTTCAGACAGAAATCAGATTTGTGGTATTGGCCCATGGCAGTTGTTTTGCGCATCACTGGACAAACTCAGCCGACACCAGGCTCCTCTCCTTGCCCAAGCTGGGCATCCCGGACATTTAACCAGCAGAGACCGAGACATTGCCAGGCATTTCTGAAACACCCATCAGTGCCGTCCCACCGTGCCTGGGGGGATACCAAGGCCCATGTCACAGACGCTCAGTTTGAAGAGATGTGGCTGGTTCTCCGGAGCCCCAGATGGACTCCAGCGTGGTGTGGTGTCCTCTCACTTACTGCTCGTGTTATTAAATCTCTGTNGCCTCACCAGTGCTGAGTACAGGGGGATGATCCCTTCCCTAGTCACACGCGATGCCAAAGACCTTGTAAAGATTTAGGAGGAGCCTGGACCCTGGAAATGTAGGAATTACCATCCTGAAGCAGACCCAGCTTCCCTCCAGCACAGAGAAGCATCCCAACAGCCACCACCAGCTGTTCCCAAATCTAGGCTTTATGTCTCCCCAGCATGTCAGCCCTTGGTAATCCCCCAAAATCTTGGATTTATGCATAGCTCTGGGGCACAGACCTTATCTTCTCCAGGAACAATTCACATCCTCCGTCCATGGTGCAGGCTGGACCTCTGTGCTCCCACAGCAACATGCCTCTTTCATGGCTCGGGGAGGTGTAGCAGCCAGGGAAGGCAGAGCAGAGCAGAAAGGTGTCGTTTTGCTGGTACTCATGAGTAGAGCATGGTGAATGTAGAAAAAAAGAGGAGCTGGATTCCAGGTTTCTTTGGGATCCTGCAGTGAGGTCTGCAAATCCCGTACTAGCTGGGCAAGAGGAACCAAAGTTGACCTTATTCACGTCTCTCATCTTTGCTCCATGACTCCTCATGCTATCTGGGACATGTGAGTTCCTCCCTGGGTGTTGCCCAGCGTTGCCAAAACATGACGTGTGAGTCGTAGCGTATGTTGGTTCTTCGGTAAAGAAAAATGGTCCTTTCCCAAGGGCAGGATTTTGTGTTAACAACTCACTGCAGAGATGGTAAAATGCAAATTGCGTACATTTTCCAAAAAAAATTATTTCGTTAAACCTAGATGATGGGATTATGATACATATTGGGCTCTCTGTCACTCCACATTTCCAAGGAGGCAGGAAAAGTTATCCCTGTACTCCGTACCAAAGCGCAGAGAACTCACTGATGCAGGACCTAAGGCCCGGAGCCTGGGCACATTCCAGGTGTATCCCAGAGTGGCTCCAGGCTGGGGCCCATGCTGGAACACACGGCACAGCTGGGAATAGCTGCTGAGCAGAGCTGAATTTCATCTGGGGCAGGATGGAGAGAGCAAACAAAGGGATGAAGAGGCATGTTGAGCATCAGGTCCATTCTTTTATGACTATTTTTTAATCATATTTCCAAGATATTTTTTTCTCAATGGGAAAACCCAGCTGGTTGCTTGGATTGCCTATGTCTGTGATTCAATACAATTGTAATGAAAAGAGTCCACTAGCACGTTAATTTTCACGATAAACATCAAACTCACCCACCCACCTGCACACCCGCAGCTCCATGGCAGGCCCATGGTATCGGTATCAGTATCAGAGCAGCGTTTCCTCACCGCCGCCACCTGCAATAACTGTGAAACAGAACAAAATACTAGAACAACCCAGCAGGAATTATCAGTGCCTGATCAGATCTCAAGAGATTTTTTTTTATTATTTTTAATAAAGTCCATCTTCCCTCCTGTTTGTCAGAAGCACTTTGCTTTAAATGCTGTATGAGCAGAAGCAGGAATTACCTGTGTCTGCATTCGCTCGGGGAAGAAGACATCACCGGGCACTTCCACTCCTTTGGTCCAAAGATCTCAAAGCAGTTAAGAGCATCCTTACTCCAGCCAAGTGGCTCCATTTTTGTAGGCATCGCTCTGCAAGCCCCAGGAGCCACAGGAAGCAGGACCGCAAGTCATAGCAGCTCCTGGAACTCAGCAGAGCTGACTCTGACCCAGCACAAGCAAGGGAGAGGCCAAGGGGGGAGTAACATTAAACCACCAAAGCAGTCACTTCCAAGAAAAGTGGAACATCTTCTGTGCACACTGCTTCTCGTCACCCATCAAGTACACCTAGAGGTGTCTAATTTATAGAATCATAGAACCATAGAATGGTTTGGGTGGGAAGGGACCTTAAAGATCATCCAGTGCCCCCCCCTGCCCTGGGCAGGGACACCTCCCACCAGCCCAGGTTGCTCCAAGCCCCGTCCAACCTGGCCTTGAACCCCTCCAGGGATGGGGCAGCCACAGCTTCTCTGGGCAACCTGGGACAGGGGCTCACCCCCCTCAGAGTGAAAAATTTCTCCCTAATATCCAATGTAAATCTCTCCCTTTCAGTTTAAAACCGTTACCCCGTGTCCTATCATTACGCTCCCTGATAAAGAGTCCCTCCCCATTCTTCCTGTAGGCCCCCTTTAGGTACTGGAAGGCTGCTATAATGTTGATTTAGGGGCTGCTTTCATTTGATGATGCTATTCTAAGTGATATTCCTAATTTCTGTGTGTCTCTGGTGTCAGTAACCCTTTATTTCTCTGCAGGCATCCCCGGAAGGGGACAGAGGGATGGGCAAGCACAACGGGGAGCTCTACTGACGTTGTTTCCACCTTGTTCTTTAACGGTTGACCCAACCATTCCATTCCTCACCTCTCCCTGCTTTTTGCACACGCTCCCGCACTGCCAGCTCATTTCCCGAGTGTCCATGAATGACAGTACATCTGTGGCCCCCAGGCCCCTCTCCTTGTCCCTAGATGAAGCACCCTGGCTCCATGCAAGCACCCTGGGTGTGATGCATGGAGGATAAGGGGGCTCTCCTGCCCATGGCCAGGGTCTGGCGAGGAGATGGGGAGCCAACCTCCCACGCAGGAGCCTTAGCAGCATGCCATGATCCGAGTGTGTTCGAAGGGAGCGGAAGGAGGGATGGCAGTCACTGTCCTGGCAGCTCAGTGAGATGGGTGGGAAGGATGGATCTTTTTTCCTACCTAAGCGATAGGGCTTTAATCTGGCTTTGACATTATCTGAAATTAAAATCGAACCTGACACGCGGACAGTGGCAGAAATGAATTACACCTCTCCTGCTGGTAGATAATCCCCTTCTAATTCCCCCACTTTATTCAGATGGGAGATGGTTTAAGGAAAGAAGAGGAAAGAAACATTTTCCCTCTCCCCCTTTGCAGATGGCAGCTCTTCCAAAGCCTCTGCCACAGCCCGCCCAGGGCGCATCTGCCGCTGCCAAGGACACACCACGTCAGATCACCCAGCAAACTCCTCCCCTTGATAAGCAGCACCCTCATCACCACCGTGCACCGATAGAGCCTTTCTCAGGACCAAGGCAGAGGAACTGAGAGCGTGAAAGGGAACAAAGAAACAAAAACCTGAATCCTGGAACAAGGAATCGCAGAATGAGGACACAAATGTTAACACACAGCAGCTCTGTGTCTTCTTACTGACCTTTCCCCACCCCTCAGCTGTGGGTCTCTCTTGCACCTCGTAATTTTTTTCATTTTCTGAATTACCGTGGCTGTGCTGGATGGGAGGGCTCTCTCTCTCATCCCTCCCTTCCCCGGAACTTCTCAACCCATATGCCAGGCTCAGCCAATTTAACAGAGTAGCTAATGCAAAGCTATCATGTTCATACAGGTTGCATAAGAAATAGGTGGCCAAGTAGAGGAAAGAGATAAGAACATTACATGACATAAGAAAGGCCACAAACAACAGCACCACAGAAAACCTGGCTTTGTCTGTCCATGTGGTGAGTCGCTCGATACCCCGCTGTGCCATCCAGCAGGGTATTTCCACCTCCATCAAGAGCTGTGAGCCCAAGACACCAAAAGGCTCAAAGGTCTGCAAGGACAGACCAAAGTTCCCAAGGAGAGGGATGCCAGCCATCTCCCCTCCCTGCGCTCCGCCGGTGATTGCTTCCTTGTGAAGGTGACACCACCATGGTGGTGTGACCCCTGTGCTCTTCATGCCACCCCTGATAAGCACAGGTGAACCCTCGCTGTTCCCCGGCAGCTGTGTGTCCCCACAGGACCTATTGCAAGACGTATTGGCCCTTGAGCCCCTTCACACTCCTCCTCATGAGAAACTGTTCCATCATCCCTTCTTTTCCCTGTCTCTGGAAAGCTGTTTCCTCAGACAGAGGGCACGGAGGTTGATGTTAGCCCTTATTTCTTCTCCTCTCCTCCCTGTCCTTCTCTCCCTCACCAGGCCGTCCCTAGTCGCTCATGCCCCAGTGTCCCTACGCCCTGCAGCGACCCTGTCAAATGCCTTCTCCTTCCCACCACTGCGCATCTTCCAAGCAGCCGCAGGCAGAGGGTACAAAAGCCTCATATCCCAAAAAAAGCAAAGCGGAGAGACCTGGGAGTATACTCGGAGAAAAGCGAGGTGCCGGCAGGGATGCTGTTACCCTTTGGCCCATCACTGCAGCTCCAGAAGGACATCGGGACATGGAAGTGGGGAGAGAGGAGACTGATGAGCTGTGGGCTCACCGGTCACAGGTTCAAACCCATCTCAGTATTGACTGAAAGCAGGGGAAAGTCCGTGCTTTTAATGGCTGTACAGCATCTCTCCCTTCTTCAGCCAGTCTGTGGTGGGCAAATACACATTCAACTCCACCACAAATGACCATTTCAGCGGAGGAGATATCATTAGGGGCAGCAAGATGTCCTCACTGTCCCCACAGCTCAATACCAGCTCGTGGCGCGTGCGTCGAGGCAGTTTGGCTCAATGGGGTGAAGAGTAATTTTTAAAGTGGGTTCTTTGTCTGCCCGATGAAAGCTTCTGCACGAGAAGAAATGATTTACAGAGCCCCTCCTCCCCAGCTGGGTCTCCTCTGCCATCCACGCTTTCCTCTTCCCCAGGTCTAATGCAATCCCTGACCAAGAGCGAGTGTGGGTAAGATCAGCCAGGAATCTGCAGCACAATTCAATTTCAGAGCCATTCCAGCCAATAATGGCTCTAAACAAAATGTACTGTGTAATTCACGTAGTAATATCACCTTAATTACATTTTTTTTGGAACAGTCTTGGTCTCTCCACCCTCCAGCCTCAATAAGCATATCTAAAACTAGAGAAAGAAAGTCATCCGTCTCTTAAAAATATCACAAGGGATGGGAGGGAAATTGCAGGAAGAATAGATGAAAATTGCAGGGAATTTTGCCCTTTTTGTGGAGCAGCGTTCTCAGCATCACCTTTGCGTGCTGAGTAATTGATTTTCCGTGGAACTCTTAGAGGCTTTTTTTTTTCCCAATTGAGTTTTTGAATTTTAAATTAATTTCATGCCCGTCAGCTGGACCTGCACATTGAAATCTCCTGTGTTATTCTCAGAATAAGCATAGAAGAGAGACAGCAGGGCTGAGTCCTAATCCACCTGTCCTACAGCTACACCTGAATCCCGCTGTGTGAACACTGATGCTTATCCATTCGCGTGTATCTGGTCCTAGAAATGGTTAGACCATACTGCCCTTCGTAGCTCTTTGATGTGATCTTCTCATGGAAACATAGATCCTAAGGCCAAAGGGACAACGTGGTTTGACCTCTGGTATAAGAGGCCATGGGATTCTTCTGCATCTGTACCTGTTTGGAGTATAAACTTTGGGGAAAAAAAATCCAGTCTTGATGGACAGGAGTGGAAAAATTAAGGACTGGAGAGCATCAAATCTCCTACTCCTGCACCATGGAAAAGAGTCAATTTTTGTAACAGGTATCTGATGTAGCTTTGTCACGGCATCTCTCTCATCTCCTGTGTCTGACCGGAGAGCACGGGCACAGTCACATCCAACCCTTCATGGTAGAGTCTGCCGGGTACCTCATCCCCTCTAGCAGGGTGTGAAATACAGAGACAAAACTGCAGTGGGACGCCAACATAGTGCAGACCTCTGCATTGCAAGTCTCCTGCCTTTGAGCCGGAAGATGCAGCTCCCTCAGCAAAAGCTGCCACGGGTTCATCAGCAGCTCCGTGGGACCCAGACGGCGCAGCGAGGGGGTCTGGATTACAAGCGCACCTTCTGTTGGAACAGCTGATCCCGTCCATGGCGGTAGGAAAACGGCTCGTAACACTTGTTGAGTGAGTGCTGGAAGGAGCAGTATTTGACAGCAGCTGCTACACGCGGGCTATTTTCATAACACGGACACAAGTCATAATCTTGAGTGAGATTCCCAGCAAGAGGCTAACTGGGAGGCTATAGCTAACAATGCACACAGCTGTGACTTACCAAGTAAGAGCTGAGCCAAGAGCAAGAAGCCATTAGAAGGTAATAGTGTGAAAACACTAATGGCCTAGAGCCAGATTTGAATTAACAGTCCGGGAGAAAAGAAGCCTATCAACACCTCTTAGTTTCCCCTCCGGTTTGTTATAGGATTGCAGTGCTGTCAGAAAGCTGGGAGAAAAAGGTGCCGTGGCCTGTCAAGGATTCTGCCCCCAACGCTTTGCAGCGCATTAACCTCTGCTCAGAAGATCCTCTGCTCACTGCTCTTCTGGGCTGGGAGGCTAATGGAGAGAGGCACTGAACAGTGGACCTAAAAATTAAAGACCATTAGGGCTTCCCATATGAATTTACGGGTGACTTTAAAGCGTATCACATCACAAAGGCATACGAGTGACTCAGGCTGAAAGCGGGGTCTACTTTTGTCTACCTGTTTGAATTACTCAAACTGAAAGCAGTTACCCACTGAGCATGCAAGAGAGGCCGTGCAAACCTCAGTGACAGATGAGCGTGCAATGGAGTCCATTCCCTGAGCCCTGACTCAGGATCTAACACAGCAGGAACCTGATCTCCTTTGTGATGGGACACAGGAGCTGGATTTGTGCTCGTTTTTCCTTTCCAGCTCCTACACACCTTTCAACACCCTGTCCACCCTTTCCCCTCTTCTCCTAGTCCCCGAAGCCTTCTCCTCCTCTTTCCGCCGTGGCAGCTCATGCCAGCAGGGGAAGGCAGGGTGTTGGAGACCCCCACACAGACCCCCAATGGTGGTGCTCTTGAAGCAAAGCCCAGTCAGCACGTCTCCTGCTTTCCAAATTCCCAGCCCCCTCAGCCTGTACTTGCCATCCCTTCACAGCCTGAGCCCGGTGCTCCCACAGCCGCTCTCAGCATCTCCGTTGAACATCTCACAGGTGCCAGATATATGTCAGGTGCTTCCCAGCTCAGCCCCCTCTGGATGTGGCTCTCCAAGGCCACATACTGGCCTAATTCCCTTCCACAGATGGTTTCCCCCCTCCTTCCCCTCCCCACAATAAATATGAGGTCCCTCTGCGATTCTGCATTCTGGTGTGACCGACAGCACTGGGGTGAAACCACTTAGCACAGATGGCAAATTATCCTTCCCAGCTGCTCCTGTGCGATGTAGACCTTTTCTAGCTTCGTCGCTCTTCAGCCCTGGGCTCCTCTTCCTCCATGCTGCTGCTGGACCTCAGTGCCTGCATGAAACTGGGTTCCAATTCTACTGGGTCCCAGTAACTCCCAGTGATGTCGGTAGGGGCTACATTCATGCTGAGAGAAGACGTCCCACCCCAAGCTCTCTTTTGGCAGGAGAAAAGGGAGTTTCCATTCTCTAGCCCGTGTTTTCGTCTTTTAGTTTCTCTCCCTTTTCAGAAGTTCCTCAACTTCTTTCTTCAGTGGAGGGAGTTCACAGAGGTTGTCAGGAAGGACTACAGTCTTGTAAATACGTGTGTGATGTCTTATAGCTCTTCTTTGAAAAATATTATTTTTTCCCCATCAAAACAAGTCAGTAAAACACAGAAAACATCTTCTACAGATACCCTCAGGGCCCCCTTATTCTGCCTACTCTGAATGTTTCATCTCTGGTTGATGCTTTGTTTGCCTTCCTCTGTTCTCCATCTACAATCAGTAGTTCCTCAGCTGTGGTCCCAACAGAACAGCACTTTCTGAGGAGATACAAGGTGGTCTCAAATAGTTTTACCTATAGTTAAAACAGCCCTTTTCTTCACAATCCAGCATGGTCCTCTTGTCATCATTCTGCTTGGAGAAGGTGACTAGACCTCCAGCTGAAGAGGACTGATGAGAGGACAGATGCTCTGCTTCATGAAGGGATCCCTCTGCTGCCTCTGTTCCAGTTAGGGAAGAATGCCCAACATTTCAAAGTTGGTAAATTTTCCAGGCAGACGTGCAGAGGGGTAGCCTCAGGTAGACCAGAAGCGAGGTCTGTTCCCACCTGCTGAGGAGCTGGCCCTGAGACCCTGCCATGGAGAAGCAACCTGACGACTGCCTGGCCTGTCTGTATCCATTAAGTGATCCTCTGCGTCACTGCTTTCTGCTCCATGGTTCCCTTGGCCCAGGGGCAGGGTGCCAGCACACCAAAGAACGTGTCATCCACAGCGTCTTTCCTTTCCCAGTGCTGGATGCGTCCCAGAGCCCAGGACCATCCTGAGGATTAGCTCCTCCTTATGAACCTACATCTAACCCTCCGCAGCACAGAGAGTTGATGGCTCCCTGGTGTGTGCTTGTGCCAAGCATGAAATAGGCTGCCCTTTGCTCGTGTTTCCAGCCTCCCAGATGAGGATGACGATGCCCTTGAGAGTTGGCTTCAAATAACCTTGCAAGACACAAAGTATGCGCCATTCTTCCATGGAGACTCTACCTCCCATCCCTATATATTGTGGGTCAAAGCTCCGGTCTACATTTGCTCATATAAATGCAAACCTTGGGAAAACAATCAAGAAATGCCATTCATTATTGAGGGGGAACTGGGGAATAGGTGGAAATTACTGGCAAAATGACTTGAAAGCCCTCCCGTTTTCTGAACATTTCTCTTTAGTTTCTTGCAGATTCAAAAGGTCGCTAGGAGTTAATGAACCTCAGATAGCAAAGCTGTCTCTTGTTTGTTTGTCATTTTGAGTTTTTTCTGGTTGATTAAGATCCATGCTGGCAGTAAGGTATAAAATAGCAAGTTTCTGTGTGTATAGTGAGGTCGCGTTTCCTGCCCTGAAAAATTGCTGAACTTACCAGGAAAAACTGTTAATCCCAAGGACCAACGAGAGAGCTCTCAGCAGAGGACACTTCTGTGTGGTTCTGTTACCCACATTTCCTTCTTTATTCCTAGTCCCAGAGGCTTTCAACAGCATCCACCAATACAGTGGTGAGCCAGATAATCTGCACCCCAAGACAGGTTCATTTTAGGGCTACCGTATATTTAGGAATGATAAGATGTGCCTTCTTTTTCCACCTGAGAACTTTATATGGGGTGAATTTGAGGACTTCATCTGTTTTTTTGCCTAGCCACTCACTTGGAGTAGCAACAAGAGAAGTCCAAAGGCACGGTACTGTTGTGGTGAGTCCTGCACATCTGGCCACAGCATCCCTTTCCGATCTGTGCTATCCAGATGGCTGGCGCGGCACAGTGTGGCCATGGCTTCGGCATATCGACAGCCCGGTTGTCCGCGCCTGTCACACCAAGCTGAAAAATGATGGGATCTGGAAAATCGCTCATTGTTGGTGAAAAAATGTAGCTCTGCACAAAATCCCCGCCTGGCCAGCCAGATGTGTACAGGACACACTGGTCTGCACGTACTCAGCCTACGAACAAGAAACATGCCACAGCAGAGCTACTGAGTTATGCGTACTAGTAATGCATTGGAGCACAGGAGGCTTGATGACTCCTGGATTTGTCAGCTCCATTCTAGTTTGCATTCAGGCTAGCAAATGCTAGTCAAAAGTATGTTAATATCCCTATTCACTACCATGACTGATGACTCACGTTAGTCTTATCACAGTGGAGAGTCCTTGAAGGCCTATTCTCAGTAGAATCATGTCTCTCCTCGTGCACCTCCAGCTCTGGACCCAAGCGACTATGGTAAAAATAAAAAAAAAAAAAAATCACAAATTCCATTTTCCACCTACCTGCTCCTGCTCCCAACCTACTCAGAGCTAAAGGACAAACACATGACTGTTCCTTTCATCTCCCTGTTTAGGAGAGCTCAGGGTTTGCAGCGTAGGGCTGAGCAGCAGCCATTGTTTCTGTCGAAACCGCTGGAGAAGCTGAAGGTGCCTCAGCATTTGCTGAACATCAGACCCCTCCCAAGAGCTGTTGACTGAAGTGGGAACTTGCTGTTTCTACTCATACAAGTGAAATAACCCTGGGGAAAGAAATCTTTCTCGATGAAAGCTTTTCTGTCTGTTTTTACACCAACTGCGCCAGTTTTACAGGCACTTCAGGGGATCCTTCAGACATACTGGTGGGTGCTCTTTGCTTTGTCTCTGTCAGAGACGATGCCCACTGCAGACCTAAGAGAAGCCTAAGGCAAGAGAAAAGTGACCTAACAGCCCCAGCTCCGAATGTTTTATGGGTTAAGGGCCCTGTTTCCCTCAAACAACTCAGCCTACTCAGGATCAGAGCTTGGTATGGTCCACACCTACCACCTCCTTGTTGGGGGGAACGATTTCAGACCCTTATCACAAGGCTCTGTGCTCATTTCCCACCGGTGCCACCCTGAAAGGTCAGCACACCTTTGTGTGCACCTACAATGCAGACCTAACCATGAATTGCCATCCACCCACGGTGTTACAGAGCCCACCATTCACACACAGAGAAGTCTTGGACCAGAGCACGACCAGAATCTGGGCCAGCAAACCATTGACCATCTTGCATATATCTGCATTATACTGCAAAGTACTGACTTGAATGGGCAGGGAGGGGTATCTTGAAGAGAAATAGGATGAGGAGTCTGAGGTCCCCTGTTAACCTCAGCACATGATGGGAAGCCACTACCATCACGAGACTTCACAGCCCACTCTGCACCCCAGTATGGAGATTCCCCTTATCTTCCTCGAGAGCAATCAACCAACGTGAAGGTGTTTTCTCCGCAGCCCAGACATGACAGAGGCTGCTGAGAAGCCAAACGTTGGGCACACAAAACCTGGAGCTTGTTTTGAAACTCCTACCTCGCCCAGTGCAACACTGGCTTAACCTTCCAAAGCAGTGAGCGCCCATGGAAAAGCAGATCCTTTTCCACCTACTCCATCAATTATAACCCCAGGATTCTTGCCTTTCCCTGCTGCAAGCAGACCTCTGTGGAGTGGCATTACCTCACTGCTGTGACCCTTCCACTGAAACACATCCCTGCTCCCGCAGGGAACGGGGAGCAGATGTTTAATCACACATCGCAGCACAACAAAGCGGGGCAGGCTGGGGAGCGAAGGCAGATTCCACACTCCAGTGAAGCTGCGGGATGGATTTGGGTAGACAGAATGCAATTATCCAAATCATAATTTACTCCAGACATAAATCTTTTGAAATAATAACAACATTTAGGAGTTATAAAACATTATACATGTTCAAAGCACAAATGGTAATGTTTATGCCAAAAATGTTTGAACTTCCAACAATTAATAACAAGCAAGGAAATTGCATAGCTGGGAGGTTTTTTCCAGCTTTAATTCACAGGAGCAGCATTTACTTTTTTTTTCCAGGAAAACTTTGCTCAAACTTTTCTCTGTCTTCTGCAGACCCTAGCTTTCCTCCCAAAGCTGTGACAAGAAATAATTTAAAAGAAAAATAATCCCCATCCCATAAAAAAGACTGATGGATCTTAGCAAAACAAAGAAAATGAAATGAAGGTATGATTCTCTAAGTGGACCGCTTCTTAAAGCTTAAATAAAGTCAACACATACATACCTACTCACACATATATTTTATGTATACATATAAATGGATATATATGTATAAAAAACCCCAAAGCCGACACTTTGACTATGAACCTTTGGTGCAATCCGTCTCCACCCAGCTCAGATAGTGGTACCTAGCTCATAGTGATGTTTCTTATTTTCACAGATGTGGGATCCAAACGGGAACAGGTTACATCACTCCATAACTTAAAAAACACATGGAGACAGCTACAATACGTGCAGGTTGGTACGGTTCCCCTTCTGCCTCCTGCTGCCAGTTCCACTTTCAGAAACGCTTCGGTGTCTTTGAGAAGCAGATATGGGATCCAACTTTGTACTCCTGGGGAGTGGGAGAGCCCCAAACCCCCATCAGCTGGTCAAAACCGACACGTTCCTTGGGATACCCTGAGATGTGAACCACTTATGCACAGCTTGTCTGCAAATTCATATGCAAAATTCAGTAAGGGAATTTGCTGGCGAAAGAGTCTCCTCCATAGCCAAACACATGCGATGAGCCACAGTTTCCTGAGCCTGGCTGGGACTGGGCTGAAGACCCAGCTCCTGCTGGAGCAGCTGGGGGAGGCTGGGATGTTTTTTCATGAGAACAGTAGGCATTGTTGAAAAAAAAAAAAAATGAAGACATGTCTCGGGACAACTCTTGGAGCCAGAATTCATTCCTCTCACTCTGTTCTCCTAAAGCGTCAACAATGGCCAGCGTTTTCAGCACTAGTGGCACATTGGCGAACCCACCAGGGCTCCAGGGCCTGTTTCTCATTTGTGTATTTACATAAATTTCCATATGGCATGCAAAAACAATCAATAGAGAATGTAATTTTGCAATTTTCTGTGTATTTGAGGGGGTTTTTTTCCTGCAAGTGGCCTAGCTCTCACTGCCCGATTCAGCGCAAGGGTCTGAGCCTCAGCTTTAAGTTAAACAAGTGCTGAGGGGTCTGAAGCTGGAGGGCTGAGCCATCTGCACCCACAGAGAAGCATCCCAGGATGACGGCAAGAGCGCAGGCATTTTTTAACAGCCGGATACATCATCTTATAGATGCTACAGGAGTAGGAACCTTGGAAACGCCTGGGATGGAGAGAGAACGTGCTGGAGTAATAGGCCGGGCCGTGGTGCGGCAGCAGGTAGATGTCTTGTTGAAATGCAGTTCGTGCCTGGGCAGTGGACACGCATCGTAAGGAGGCTGCAGCCTTCCCTGGGTCTGGCAGGGAGCACCCTGTGGATATGCATACACACCACGTACACCCAACGCGCACGTCAGGCTGGTTCCCCGGCTCATTCTTTTCCCCTCAGCCTTGAGGAGGAGCTTGATGGAAAACCAGTGGTATCCCAAGCCAGATGGGGAAAGAGGTTGGCCCTCATCCTCCTCCAGGCAGGGAGGCTGAAGAAGGAAAGGCAACATGAAGCCTTCTGGATGGGAGGAGGAAAGGGAGATGCAATAAGTGTCCCGAAATCCGTCCTTTAAAAATAATAATTAAAATCCAGGGAAATAAACAAAAATTTCACCCAACCAAGGCCCTACCAAAGGAGCAGCTTCAGTTTAAATACCTTTTCTAGGTACAATTAGAAGGAGCTGGCTGCTTGAACTTTCCCTGAAGCGGAATCCCAGTGGGGCTGAGGTTTTCTGAACTCGGCCGTGCCCAACTTTCTCCCCCTCTCCTGCTCAGAGCTAGAGGGGAGACTGACTCATTTGGTTAAAAATAAAAACACTGCTATCTAAACTTTAATGGCTTTGTTTCTCATTGCTGCAGGCAGTGGTTCATATGCATTCCAAACAGCACTTTGACTGCAAATGTACCGTTTTGGAAGCTATTCCACCTGAAAAACAATATCTTTCTTCTCTGCCTCGTGCTGTTGGGGGCTGGGAGTGCACCCGTCCTGGCTCCAGACACCGGGGAGGTGCTGGGGTGGAAAAGAGAGGAGCTGGCTCTGCCCCATGGTGCAGCTTCCCTCTGTCCTCCCTGAAAAACCCCAAGGCAGCAGGGATGGGAACTATGTAGTGATGTGCTGGAAGTGCTGCTGAACAGGGCTTCAGCCATCCTGGAAGAGAAAGTATTTGAAATGTTGGGTGATGCCAAATCTTGCCGCACCCAGGACTAACTGAGGGGCTCCGTCAGAGACACGGTGCTCCCTGCAGACCTCCCACCCACAGGCTTTCACTGACCAGTGGCTCCCCTGCACACCCAGAGCAGAGTCATGGCTGTCTGGACTGTCACTGATGGACATGTCCAGTTGAGTATTCCCAGACCAGGGACCAAAGGCAAAGACAAGGGGAAAGCTGGAGCTGGGAGTTGCTCTACTAACAGGCACTCACGCACTCCCACCAGCACTGGAACACAATCCTTGTTGAAGCCCTTGTTATAGAATCACAGAATGAGGTGGAAGGGACTATAAAGCCCACCCAGTGCCCCCCCCTGCCCTGGGCAGGGACACCTCCCACCAGCCCATTGCTCCAAGCCCTGTCCAACCTGGCCTTGAACCCCTCCAGGGATGGGGTATTCCTTGTTGAAGCCTCTTCCATGACATCTTCACCGCTCTTGTCACTTTTGCCAGGCCTGTTTTGTCAGGACCATTGTCGTGGTTTTGGCCGAATTGGCCAATCAGAACAACAGATGGCCCTCCCCCCCCTCTCTCCTCGGAGAGGAGAGGAAGAGATAAAGAGATTTACGAGTTTAGAAAAAGAACTAAACTACTTTAATGAAAGAAAAAAAAAATAAGGAAAATAAGAAATAATAAGGAAAATAAAAAAAAAAAAAAAGTATACAATATATACAAAACCGTATCCAGCTCCCAGGATGANTGAACACTGTCTGAACAATGTGTTGTTAATTTCAGACTTTAGTCGGTTAGACGAGGCCCAGCTAAAAAGTAAGATTCCAAATTAGAAAATTGGTTTGATTTTACCTCAAACCAGGACAACCATGTATGCCATCACCTGCCCAAATGCTACAGCTTCTCGTTGCTGAGGAGACATCAGCCTTGCAAATGCACACCCGGACGCAGCTGAGCCAACCTGCGGGGCTCACAGGCCTGCTCACAAGTGCAGGTATTCCCTTTGCCTACACAAATCCCACACAGACCATGGATTTGTCTGAATTTACGCAATGGAGAGGCCACAGTAATGTCTGGAATAAGTAGTCTGTGCCTTGGTCATCACTCCAGCCCCGCACTTTTAAAAAGCGGAGTGGTTTTGCTGGTGGCCCCACTTCGGATGTTGGGTTGCTTGATTTATTGGGGTCTTTTTTCTCCAGCCTTTCAATAACAGCTCCCCGTATCGCTCCTGCTCCCACACAACTCAGTGACGAACCTCTCACCAATTTTTTTCCATCATAGGATCTGGTTTAAAAGGGACTGACAAAGGAATCTGAGTTGGGGGTCACAAAGGGATGGTCAAATAACTGGTCCTCCAAGGGGGTTACGAATTCATCTCATGCATATAATGACTTTGTGGTGTTACCCTAGCAACTGAAGCTGAGAGATGGTGCAATCAAATTTGGGAACGATGTGATTAGAAATGACAGGCAAGGGGAAACAAAGGGAAGCAAAGTTGCTGTGGCAGCTGGGATGCAGCTCTCAGCGCGTAATGCATGTATCGGGGCTGCGAGACATTCTTCCAAGCAATTACACTAAATATCATATTCTATTTGCCAGCTAATTACAGAATATCATTCAGTGCCTGCCGTCCAGCCCGTCCCTGCTCTCTCCACTTTGGTGAGGCCGGGGGAATGCTACTCTCATTAACCCGGCTGTGTTTGATCTGCTCTTACATTTTCATTTGGCACCTGCCCAGCTCAAACTACTGTTTGCTTTCCTCCCCCCCCGCCACCCTTCTCTGCGTATTCCCCTCCCCACATTGTGGCCCCCCTTCCCCCAGGGACCCACTGCCCTCCCTTGGCCATTGCATGGATGGGAGGCAGAAGCTGATGAGCATCATAAAGAGGAGGGCTTTGCTTCGGGCTGCGTGTACCCAACCAGCCTTTAACCCCCCCCATATGCAACAGCCCCCCAGGGTTCTCTGCACCACCTGAGGTCTACTAAAGCCGTGGTGTAAAGCTTAAATATCATTGAGGCCTGCACTGCTTGAGCACAGCTGCCCAGATGTTCGTGAGTTGAGGCAGGACACATTGCTAAGCCAGGAGCAGGCAGCTTCACCGCACAGCATGGGGGGACACCCTGCCGCCCCCCTTCTTTGCTGTCACCCCCTGTGTTTGGAGGGGGTGGCGGGGCCAGGGGTGCAAGACAATGTCCATGGGCTCTGCCAGACCCGCACTTTGGGCTTGGATTCTTTACCTGCCACGAGAATGCGCTCGGGCACTCCTGCGAATTATTGCCCTGGAAAGGAGCGAAAACCAAGTGGAAATATAGGGACTAGGGACTTGCACTGTAAATATTACTGATGATTCATAATCCCTTTTTCTCAGAATTTCAGGTTTCTTAACTATTATCCCTCTCGCAGGAAACCCTGGCTGTTCTTTTGACAGGTTTATGTGACCCAGCAGGCACTTTTCATTCATTTTCACTGTAAAAACAACAGGCTCAATTCTCTATTGCTTGGTACCTGGCGGTGTCATTAGCCTAGTGCTGAGGATGAGGAGGGGGAACGGGAGGAAAGAAGAATCACTGCTGCACTGATGTGACACCTCTTTACAGCCGTCCGTGCTGTCCTCGGCTGTCATACGTATCTGACAGCAACGGAGAGTCACCTCAAGGATGTGGGAACTGAGTGTTTCCAAAGAAGCAATGAGAAGGACACAAAGCCGATGCCATTTCTCTCCCAGACCCTCTAGCCTTGTCTCTACTGCTGGAAAAAGAATGGACGGTTTGAAATACTCACTACCTGACATGTTTTAAGATCCTTGTGGTGACAGGATACTTTGGTAGATGGTCAGGATGAACCCTGAAGTTGTCCCTTAGAAGCAAATTTGTTCAGAGCTGTGCCTAAATTAGGATTTTAGCACGTGAGCTAGCCACTTGGTAAATGTGATAAGGTGCATTTTCCCTTCCGTGTAGTCTCTCTGTTGTTGGCATCCCAAAAGGGTCCCTTCCCCTCCTCCTCATTACCTTCAGTTGAGTGTAGAGAGAGGGGAAGGAGGTTCTGGCTCACCTTATTTCTCGTATTTCCAGTCTCTGGAGAAATCTAAAGAAAAACTCCACCTTCCCTCACGCTGTAAGGGCACTGTGACGCTGTGCTGGCCAGGAGAATGGCTAGACCTCACCATAGCCGTTCTGTCCTAATCCAGGTGATCACACCAGCGCCGGAGGCAACAGTGAGGATGGGGACCAGGGTTTGGGCTTGAGCTCCCATCTCAAGGACATATCTCCAGGTCTCTAGTCCCACACCTACATCTTCCTCGTTATCCCAGGTGGGTGCCCACCCCAGCTTTCTGGGATAGATGCTGTGGGTACCACTTCAATGCTGCAGCACCGCCGCTTTCTGCCCCTCCTGCAAAGCAGCTTTTTTGTTCCCATCTCCTTCTCCTCCAGCCCTCTCCCGCTAGTCCTCATCTTGCCTTAAAGTGGTTTGAGATGGCTGGGGCTGGGACGCGATGAGCCCCGGCAGATGGCTGTGGAGCACCCTGGGCCTGCCAAACTCAGAGAGATGAAACCACGGTAGGATGCTGGAGAGGGAGAGCAGCTGAGAAGGCAGCAAACCCAAATGGGGGAGCTGCTCTGGCCAGATGGGGCATGGGGAGCCGAACTTAATTTGAATTGCTTGCAGGCTTAGCAGCCAGGCAGAAAGAAATCATCACAAATCCATCTAATGCAAACTAATGCTGGTCATTAGAAAGCAGGCTCGAAGAGCGCTGCCTGCATCGGGGAAAAGACATTAGGAAGAAAGTTTCTGAGCAGGTTTCTGAGCCAAAATGGATCATCTCTGAACAATTTACTCTTCATTTACTGTTGTTCTCTGACCTGGGGAAGGGAGAATTTGTTGGGGTTTTTTTCCCCGCAAAGAAAAACTACCCCAGGATGATCTCGCTTGTACTGTGGCCAGCTTTTCAGCGGTGCTGGGCAGAAAGCAATGGTTGTGGCGGTCAGCAAAAGGCTCGGTCACTCCACATCATGTAAAGCAGGGTAGCCCTTCCCTCTCTGCGTGGTATTATCTGTAATTGGCTTTATGCAATTCTGGACTGGAGCACGGACCAGTCCAGTCTGTGACTGGCACTGACCACAGCCTCCCTCCCCACAAACACGGCCGCCACAGCGGTGGTTAAGAAGAACCTAATGCTTTTTGTTGACTGTTTGTAAAAAATAAACAAATCAATAACTCCCTCTCAGCTGCAGACCTTGGATGAGTTCTCCTAATCCTCCTGACAGCTAATGGAAGGCAGCAGCACGACTAAAGGGACACCATGCCATTAAAAAGTTATCTTTCAGAAATAAGCTGTCTTCCCCCAAAACAGCCCCTTCGATTATTCAAAATGGCTTCAGCATGAAGGCTGCTTCCAAATGTTTTTCCATATTTGCTGTCTCGCACTTCATTTCACTACGCGGGACAATTTCTTAGCTCTTAGTATTGGGCATCAGTCGTCGTGTCACTTGTCTTGCCAAAGACTGACAAGGATAAGAAACTGAGTCAGTACTGCTTTTCAGTAGGGTGTCATGAGTCCGCCTCAGCTAACGCAGCACCGACCGCACGCACGTTGGCACGCCATGACCTGCACACCAGGAGACGCGGCCAGGAAGGAGTTAATCTGTTTGCCTTGCACAAGCAAGACTGAAGGCAGACGGGGCTCAACTGGAGAGAATCTCTTTATCAGGAGAGGATATGAGTAAAAGAAACTCTTAAAAGACTCTCTAGCAGCCTGTAGAGCTGGTGGGGAGTTGTGTTGCTTGGACCTGGGAGCGGACACTTGTTGTGAAAACCTCTGTCGATGCCTTGGCAGGGGGGATGCCAGCGATTGGTGTTCCCCATTAAAGCTGAGGGTTTGGAGGCGGTGGCGGGTGGGGGCAGAGTGGGACAGGGAAGGGACTTTACAGCCACGCAAAACTTTTGATGTTGTTCTGATCGGGAACAGCGGAAAAGCCCCACGTTCTTCAGGCAACCGTATTCCCAAACCAGAAGTGATTTCTATTTTTATTTTAATTATTTGATAAAATGTAAAGAGTTTTTCAAAGAGATAATTAAATGCTCGTGTTTCGGGTCAATCTGCAGGTTTAGTTTCAAATCAACAAAACAAGCAAACATCTGGGATCATATAAATACTGTTTTATCTTTATTTTTTGAACTTTTCTTTACAGTGTGATATGCATGAGCAATAGTTGTGCTAAGCAGAGAGTCCTTTTTCTCTTCTGATTTAGAAAAATGAAAAGTTTAAATATAGGTTAAAAACATGACTTCTTGGACTTGAGAAAGAGTCCCATTGAGCTGCAGGCAGAGTGCAGTCTGGAATACCACCTTGTTCACTCCATCCAGATGGAAAAGCCGGTCTCCTCAACACAGACTGTCATGTCCCAGGGTGAGCACTGGTCCACGAAGTTTCTACCAGGAAACCCAGGATCCTACTTGCAGCCCATGGTCTCTCCTTGCAGCTTCTGTCTAGTCATCCCCAAAAGATCCTGTCTCATTGCTCGTCACATAACGCCATGGTCCCAGCATCTGAGGGTTGTCACCAACCACCGTCTTCAAACCTCACCCTTTACCTGTTGGATCTGGCTCACATGCACTAGCGTTTTGGCAGGGGTGTGGTTTAATTTCATGCCTGTTATTTTGTGATTGTTTTGCCACTGCTATTCACCTCCCCCTCCCCTTTTTCCCCGACATGCCAAAAAAAAAAAAAAAAAAAAAAAAAAAAAGAAAGGAGCTTAAACATATTTTGTGGTTAAACCACTTTTTTTCATGTCGGCTGGTTCCCACTGGGCTGAAAAGCAATAAAAAGTCAGGAAGAAGTATGGGCTTCCCTCTCAGCTTTGTCATATGGATGAATAGCACAGTAAAAAGCGCTGAATGCTATCGGTTAAAACGAACTTGCTGCTCTTCCAAGTACATTTTGCAATGCTCTGAAGCAAAGGGGTGGGGGATCGGATGGTGAAAAACCTCTCCCAGAGATGGATCCTTTGTCGGGCTAAAGATTTTTGCATTAAAAAGGAATTCTGGTTATAATCACTCTACCCACAGCAACATTTTCAGTCCTCCCTCCCTCTGCCCTCACCCCCCTCACTTTTTCGTGGCACTGAAATAAATCTCAAGGTAATGTAACTCGCAGCAAGGCTATCTTTGAGCATCTTGGAGGCTCTGTCAATAAAAGGCCAGGCCAGCAGCACTGGAGTGCAAAGATCCTCTTATTATCTCACTTTGCAGCCCTTCCTGGGCATTTCTCTCCCTTGTGTTCCTCATCAGGTCCCCGATCAGGCTGATAAAGGAAAAAAAAAAAAAAAAAAAGAAAAGAGAAAGAAAACTAGATGACAAGACTTTGTACTATTTCACGTTTTCACCAGGAAAATACTCTGGTCTGGAATGTTAATATTTAATTGCAGATAAAAGTAGATGAGCAATTGCTGGAGAATTTCCCATTAAGATACTCAGATACTTAGAAACCGCTTCTTACTCCTGGTTTCGATCTCCTATTGTTGAGCAAGCTGAAAGGAGTTCACTTGGGGAGAACGTAGGCTCCATTGTGTAAGATCCAACAACCACAGCCAGACTGAAGCTTTCAATAAAATGGGGATTTCTTTTCTCTCTCACTTTCTCTCCCCCTCCCCCTACTTCTTTTTTTATTAGAGTAAAGCCAACTTCTCAAAACGCAAACCTTCCTGAAGAACATCTCCACCCTGGTGAGATGCTTTAGCCTGGCCAAGAGGGATCTATGGTTAAACCCTCTTACAAGAGGAAAGAGACCTCAGAAGAGCAGGGGATTATCCAGGACCATCGAGAACCCCCTGCTCAGGCCACCCTCTGTCTCTGTCAGTTCGATCAAGAGCAGGGGGTTGACTCTCGGTCCCTCACCTACCCCAGACCTTTGAAGAGTCCAAATCCTGCTCAAAGCAGGTCTAAATTGGATTAGATCACTCAGGGCTGGCCCAATTGAACTGTGAACAATTTGAACTTCATCCAAGCTCTTTTCAACCACCTTTGTCGTGAAAGTTTTTCCTTGTATTGTCTAGTCAAAATTTCCCTTGTTGTCACTTGTGACCGATGCCACCCATCCTTTGCCATGAGAAGACTGGCTTGGATTACGCTGAAATTCTGGGTGGTGGGAGGAAGGGTCTGACTTGTGGAATTCGGTGCTACAAAACAACCACGGAGGGCAAGTGCTCCGGAGGATTCAGAGAGATAGACAGATAATGGACATCCATAGATAAGCGGATAAAATGCTTAAGAGGGACAGAATCCCTTCTGTTCCTGGTGATAAGCCAGCTGCTGACTGACAGAGGCAAGGAGGAAAACCCTTCTGGGAAGTTTATTCCAAACCTGGTGAATTTAAGCCATGGATATTTGCAGAACTGGTTGTGGCAATCTTAGTGGTTACCTCTGAAAGCACCAGAAGACTAGAAAGGGACCAAAAAACGCCTAACTTTTAAAAAGTATTGTGTTAGAAATGGTGAACTATAGACCCACCACTTTAATTTCAGTCCATGAAAAATCCTGATAGAAAGCTATGAATACACTATTTACAGGTGTCTGGGAGGTGCCAAGGAGAAGAGACTCAGTCACCGTGGATTTGTCAAGGACACCCTTCTTCAAACACCTCTGTGACAAACCTGAGAAATGGACTGAAAAAATAGGCTGAGATTCAGCTGGGGCAGCCAGAAAGTAATATGCCTAGAGAAGATGGACTGCGCAGGTGAGCCAGGCTTCAGTTCAGCAGATAAAGATCTAAGGTTTATTTTGTTCCGCTAAGTGAACATGAGTCAGTGATATCAACCTGGTACAAAAATGGCAAACGTCATCCCAGGTTGTGTAAGGCGGCAAATGATGCAGGAGACGTGCGTTAATCCCTGGGGCTGGTGGTGCCACAGCAGAGCTCCATGGCCAGAGGGGTTACTACATGGGAAGGAAGAGGTGGGAGAATGGGACAGAGATCACAGGGAAGCAACGAGAATTATGAGAGCTGGAAGACATTATTCCCAAGGAAAAAAAGGAGTCTAGAAAAGGAGGAATGTGGAACGTCATTTTGGGTAATGCAAAGTTTTCCTGAAGAGCCAGTGGGAGGGGCAGCTCAGAGGACACCTGGAAGAAGAGGTTGCCGGACTTATCTGGGATTGGCGGGTGTGTGTAAATAAAGCTTAGGATGTACCCAGGCTCTGCGTCACTGGAAACTGCCCTGCGTGGCCCCCAGCATCTGCTGCTGCACCGCAACAAGATACCAGACAAGCTGGGAAAATGTTTAATTTAACTCTTTTCCTTTTCTTAAATGGCTCCTGCTTCCTAAGCAAGCCTGATAGGAGGAGAGGGGAGTGCCAGAGCCATGGTCACCCGGGAGGTGACACAGTGGCAGTATGTTGGGGTGGGATAACTGTGTCTTAACCCTTGTCAGCATCCCAGCTGCTGCTGGCTATTCAGCAGCACCAGATGGGGAGATTTGGGCAGAGAAGGAAGAACCTTTGCCCTTGGGTTCCTCTGCTGGTTTTTGGGGTCTTGGGTTTTTTTATTTTTAAAGAAAGAGATCCTCCAGCACCACTCATGACTGCCGCATCTCCCTGGTTTTCTGGGTCAGGAGGTGAAGAGGCACAAGAGAAGGTGTCCAACAGTCTGGCATCAAGCCCTAAAGCAGCATCTCCACCGGAGAGTGGCAGATAGCAGGGAAAACTCCTGTTGGACCATCCCAAATGGACCTGCAAAGTCTGAACAGAAAAGCCTGTGGCTGCAAGCAGTCTTCATAGAGCTGATCCATCCTGGAGACCCTCTCTGATGAGTGCCTGGGGGGAAACAACTTTTTTTTCATTGCAGAATCACTGTTTGAGGGAGAAATAGGGGCATATAATACCTACTGAGAGACAGGCAGAAGCCCAGGAGAGGAGCGGAGAGAGGGCCCAGCCTTTCCCTGCTCCTCGCTCCGCTGGCAGGACCAGCGCCAGACAGCCCCGTGCTGCTTCCAAGAGCCAGGCAGCAGAAAATGATTCATGTCAAGCGAGCGCACAATGGTGTGCAGACAGTCAGCCTCCTATTGTCTGTGTCCTCGGACGGCTGCCAAGCCCCGGTGCCTTGGTGAAGGCAGGGGGAAGGAGCCTGGGTTGGTTGACATCTGCTCCACGCAAGCTACGGCAGAGAAGGAGGCTACAGGGACACGTGCCATTCTCCTTCCCTCCCTGGAAGGGTTGTGCCGGAGATGTCGGCAAGAGCCTCCCTTCCTCCCGAGAAGGAAGGCAGTTGGCCATCTCCAGTCATCCAGCAGATTGCACCATGCTTAAAATCTTGACCCCAGCTGCTGACACTCCACCACAGAACCCACCGTGGGTGATTGCAATCAGCTCTACAGGGGGGTGAGATGCAAAGAGGAGAGGTTTTATGGCTCGTGGGGCCCTTCTCTCACACCACCAGGCTGGTCGGCGCGAGGCAGGGCTTGATCTCACCTGGGAGTAAGGTGGAAACCAGGAGAAACCTCAGGCAAGACTCAGAACCCCAGTACAAGAATGAGAGAAGAGCATGAGGGTTTCTATGTTAATTAAGGGGATAATATCAACACTGATGAAAAAAATAGCTTACAGCACTGTTAATGTATGCTATCCTAACATATGCTAAGTCATCAAAAACATGCCATTTTAAAAATATCCAGCACGCTCGCAGTGAATATCAGCCCGTGTTATATACAGGCTTTACCAAAGAAGACTTTCAGTCTCATTTAAAGAAATCCCCGAAAGATTCTGCGTTCTGTCACCCAAGGGCAAGCCTCAGTATCAAAAGAGATAACATCCGTGGCTGTAAACCACTGAGTATATTTATCCAGACTCTAAAGGCCATTTTTATAACTTCAATCCTGGTTTACTTTTCAATGCTCTCATC